>JABUQX010029998.1:7500-45000 GCA_015478945.1 Trachelipus rathkii
TTGACCATTTCAAACTAAATTTTTAAACCTTTAGACTTCCTAGTAACTTCCACCACACAAAACTCTACATAGCTCTCTAACCACAACTCACTTCATCGAATTGCACAATCCTTCTATCCCCCTCTCATTCCTTTCCACAGCAACACAAACACATTTCACACCAACACTCATTTCACTCACTTTCTTTCTCTTTGTTTCAGTCAACAGCTGAGCAAATCAAATTTGCCTTTCTAAATACATCCATCACCTCTCTTCTCATCTCCTCAACATTTATTCCTTTGCATTTCATATACAGATACGATTCATGCATTTTCGCCGAAGGGTAGAAGGGCGCTTACTGCGACCACGACTTCTCCGAGGCTCATAGCATCCTGGCAAAAGGATAAAAGTGGTAGTAGGCAGCGCCCTAACTACCACCGTCCCTTAGTCCCCTTCTATGACATGCAGGACATACGATGTGGGCAATTTTTCTCTCCCTACACGTATGGATATAGAGGGATAGGGGATGTCTGTAAGATGTGGCTAGAAGAGGGGTGTGGATATAAGTATGTGTATATGATGATAAACATCTTGAGGGATTTGTGTGGATATGAACGCATTACAGAAAGGCGAACCATTAGGCCCTGGAATGTCATACATTACCATAAGCAAATGGGTATTATATATATATATATATATATATATATATATATGATATATATATATATGTATTAGATATTATATATATATAGTATAGGTAAGGAGCACCTCACTTTAACATTCCTACCTAACCTACACTATAAGTATTATATACACACCAGCTTTATAAATACACACGCTGCTACACGTATTACACATCGAGCGTTTCTATTCATTTGTTATTCATCTCACCTCACATACATCTAACTCATCTCCTCTCATCTCACTTCATCTACTTACAATTATTATTCAGATCATTTAACACACCACACACTATAATTAACATACTTTTATTCTACACTCCATTATTTTGAAGTTTTTTAATATTATTCAAAATTCTTAATATTTGTTCAATTAATCGGCAAAATAATCGGCGGAATTTGACGATGACGATGACGATGTGAAAAAAATATGCGCGATTTTTGCCGTGAAGATGACGATGACGATTAATCGCCCATCACTAATAATATATATATATATATATACTTTTTTACTTTTATAAAAACAATTGCATACAAATACAATACAATATACAAGCAAATTGAAACAATATTTCATAACCTTTTTTCAGGTTGAAGCTTTTCAGAAGGTCTACAATCTGAGCAAGGAAATGCTAGATGTGGATGAAAAGAAGGTAATGGCAAAAATGGTGAATTTTTCCAGTCAGAGGGACTTCTTCAGTATGTGAAAATATATACTGGGCTTCACTTTCGCAACAATGTTCATCTACAGTAATATGGTGGAACTTGGTTTATGCAAGCATTGTGAGATATCAAAAGTAGCTTTCCCGAATTCTAGACCTTCCTGGCCACTTCAAGCTGCATGCGTAGGAGAAGTTTCCCATCACACATGCAAATATCATTCAAAAAAAAGAAAACAGCTCACAAATGAACATGCTGAAAAACTATTATTTGTAAGTCATAACTGAAATTGACAGAGACGGGGCAGCCAGAGCCTTTCAGTACTTTTTTTCAAATTAATGTAGAAGTTTGTAGTGGTCAAACTAGTCATCAAATTCATCACCTGAAACCATACACTATCGGCCAGAGTTCTCAGTCAGGTAGCTCAGTTTCTCTGTAAGGACATTGAATTCTGATAAAAAACCAAATCTAAAGACACCTCTTCCATAGCTTGAGTCAGAGACAGACTCCTCCTCCACTCACATAATAATACATATGACGATGAGGAATCAGATTATCAGTAAGAGGGCATGATGGAAATCAGGTCTAGGATGTCAGATGCAGAAGGCAGTAGAACAGGAATTTAATGACGAGGCCCTTGATGGCTCTTTAGAAATTTAGTAATTTTAGTTAGGCCTTACCATACTAGTAACTAACTTATGGTACTTGATATTATATTCTTTAGTCATGTAATTAAATATACATCATAGTCATCTTGCTCATTTCTCATATGATCATATTCATTTCAAGTACATTCTTAGAGTAATGTTGAATAAACTTGGCATTTTTTATTTTTTTATTTATTCATGTTTATTTCTAATGTGCTTATTTTTATAGTATAATTATATAAGTAAAAAACTGTTTATAGTTCTTTATTAGTTAATAAATTTGATAAAATAAAGAAAAATAACATTAAAGTAAGAAATATATATTAAAAACAAAAAACACAACAAAATAAAACGAACAAAACATAATAATAGAGGATGATAATAATATTAAAATGGCAATAAAAGTTGAAGATAAATTTCAAATATTAATAATAATGATAATGATAATAATAATAGTAATAATAATAACAATAATAATAATAATTCTTTAAAGTGTAATAAGAATTAATGGTGGTGTGATTAGAGCCATTGGTAATATAGAGAAAGGTAGAGCGACGGAGTCGCATGGCAAGGTCGCGGGTTCGAATCCTACCGGTAGAAATTTACCTAGAGAAACAAGTTTTCCCCTCCTTTGAATAGGCTATGCCCGTTAGGTGTGAACTTTAATTATATATATAAAAAAAAAAAAATTATTATAGTGTTACTAAAATTGATAATTATTCTTTCATTCAAATTATTGCAATCAAATAGTCTATAATCTTAGATATTTTCCTATCTAACAATTGTTTTTTTTAATATTATCATCTTTATATTAAATGTCATATGCTACCTCAAACCTCCCCGCAGTTGTTTACCTTGTCGTTGGTGGGGGGGCTCTCTGGGACACTGTTGGGCAGGGTATCTGCCCTGCCCTGCAGTGTCCTAGAGCGAAGAAACAACTAACACAAAGTTGAAAAACCAGACCCTACATTAGGTGGGCTGTCAGGTGGGTGGAATGCTTGCCACAGTTCACTGTATCCATCATCAATAAATTTTGTACACCTCGAATATTTCGAGAGAAATTGATATAATGGTCTGGAGAAAAACCAGTAACTCAGGTTCTTGGTGCACTGGGGTGGTGTGGTGGCATTTCCGTTTTCCAGAGGCGGATGCTTCCCACCCTTCCCAGGGTTTTTTGATGTGCCTCTTCTGCGCATCTGCCTCTCCCCGGAATCCTTCTCTTTCGTCTCTCGGTGCTAATCCCCCGAGCAATGAAAGTTCGATTCCCCGTATGTCAAACTGATTTGCTTACGCTGTTGGGCTGGTTTAAAGCAGGACCAGTTCCGACGGGTCGGTGTCTCGGGCGAGGAATCTGAACAGCTCGGGGTGACCGGGTACTGACGAACGGAATGAGAATTCGGGTGACGCGTGATGTGGACTCCGCGAAGAATATGGGGTGCCATACTGCGCATTTCGGGCCCAAGTTTCAAGGGGTGCGGGGGGTAACAAAATCCTCATCCTTATGGTCTGAGGTTTGGACCCGGATGAGGGATAAATACCTCCCTTCGAGGAGTGAAATAATAATGAAATGTTTGTGAATTTGAATAATCACTTAACGTTTACAATATTTTATTTTACTATGGCTATTTGTTTTTATACAATTTCATAGGAATTTTAGGAAAGTTCATATAGCGTCGGGCGGGGTGACTCGGACCACCACAGGCATAACTTGGTCTCCCGACTCTCCCCTAATGCCACTTTTTGGAATTTTTTTTTTTTTGTAAATCAATGCCCTATAGTCGGTCATAAGCACACAAAAAATTAATAATGTAATTCTAATAATAAAAGTTTTATTAAAGTTTGAATAACGCCGAGTTAGCCTGACTGTGGAGGGGTGAAGCGGACCACCATTGATGGGTGACTCGGACCATCTGTTTAAATTTGTCTTTTACATATAAATTCAATTTTATATTTTAATTTTTACTTAATATAATAATTATTTATCATATTAAAATTCGCAAAAGTAATAAAAATGTCAATAATGATAAATAAAATACGAATAAAAATAAGGTGTCCGATTCAACCCCTCTCCGCCCAAAAATTTTGACACTTTTTTTAATTCGTTTTTTTATTAAAATTTCACTTTTTTTAAAAAATTTCACTTAATATAAGTAACTTTTTATTATATTTAAATAATATTCGTAAATAAAAATGTCAATAATAATCAGGGTTGGGGACGAAAACAATGGTGGTCCGAGTCACCCTCCATCAATTTTTACGGCGGGGTGAATTGGACCAAGTTAGGCCCCGTTTTTTTGCCACTAATACTGTTTGGATCAAAAATTTACTTTGCCAGTTTAAAGCTAACATACTCGAGTGTATCCACTGAAACAATAATTAAAATCGAAGCAAGATATTTTTCATTTTAATAACGAATTTCATGGCTTCACTTTTCAAAAGTGAAATTCTATTGAAGGACATTTTGTACCCTAATTTCTAACATTTTTTAAAAATATAAAAACTTTCTAGAATTAAATATGATCTAAATAAAACTTGTAGTACTACCGCGTGGCTATTAAATGAGCAAAAAAATTTTTTTATTTTTATTATTATTTTATTTAGAGTGGACCGAATCACCCCTCCTAAAGAGGCGGGCCTGGTCACCCCGCCCGACGCTACTCCTTTTAATATCATTAGTTGTACGTTTGTATAATTTTTTTTATTTCTTTTTTTTTATATAATTTAATAGAAATTTTAGGAAAGTACAGGTAGACAGTTAAAACAAATATATTAAATGAACATTCCTATTCACATAAGGCCAGTCATAAATTTTATTTTATATAATTTTATTTTACAATAATTTATACATTTTATTTTATTTATATTTTATTTCATTTTCTTTTATTCTCTTGTTTCATATATTTACGATGTATTCATAAATATGTTTATATAGCTACATCTTATTAGTTATTATATTTGGGTATAAGGCCAGTTCATAAATGTTTTATTTTATATTTTATTTTATAATGATTTATCAGTATTTTATTTCATTTTTATTTTATTTCATTTTCTTTTATTTTCTTTTTTCATATGTTTACTATGTATTCATAAATATGTTTATATAGCTACATCTTATTATATTTGGGTATAGCTGTATTTAGTATTTTTACTTATTTTATTTTATTTAAATTTATTGTATTTCTTAATTTTTATTTTATTTTATTTTAGTTTTCTTTTCATATGTACCATATATTATTTTCTAAATATTCATTTACTTATACTATAACCTATTATATTAATTTTATGATTTAAATACAAAGTTTTTAAATCAAAAATATTTGTTAAGTGGGACTGATGTTAAGGCCATGCTGCGACCATATATAAATAAATAAGCGGAGTATTTTCTTGAGTAATATATATTAATGTCCTTTTAATATTTATCTGTACGAAAATGGTTTATTCGGCAATAGTTTTGCTGAGGTGAATAACTTTAACGTAACTATTGCCTTAACCTATAAATTATAATTTACAAATAATGACAAAAAAATTCTTGAAATTTTTCATACGAATTTTCGTACATATTAAATTTATATTTTCAATAAAAACATGAAAAAAAACGCTAGGAAAACCGTAACTTTTTGGCTTTTTTTTCATTCGTGTAGGGATGAAGAATGACAGTCGAAATGCGTTTCAATTATCTATATTTAATTATTTTATAGATATTATAAATCCTTTTATCGATTATCAATGAGTTTATTTTATTAAAATAAAACTATTTAAATTAATAAATAATAATCAATATATTTCGACTTAATGTAAAAATGGTATTATTCTATATTTGAATCAGTGTATATTTTCTAAAAAAATTTCTAAGTTCAAAAAAATTTCTAAGTTCAGAAAAGTTAAGTTAAGTTTTTAAGAAAATTGTTTAGTGACAAGCTTCTGGCATGATTCCAGAAGCTTGCCACTAAAGAATTTTCTTAAAAAACTTTAGTTAACTTAACTTTTCTGAACTTACGAAATTTTTTTGAACTTTCAGAATCAGTATATATTTTTTCAGAAAATATATACTGATTCAAATCTAGAAATTTACCGTAAAAATAATAATTTAATTAAAAAAAAAATTTGAAAAATAATATTTTCTACTTAATGTAAAAGGAATAATAATTTATATTTCAGATTTCCATTACATTTCCCCCCCCACCCCCCTCACCCTTGACTGGGGTGGCCAATTGACTCAGTAACTACGGGAATCGACTCTGAGGCATCGGAAACCCACATAAACATACCTGATAACAACAAAAACTAAAAAGTAGCTAAAAATTGCTAAGGGTGCCAGATTTAACAAAAAATCAGCTAAATCTGGGCAATACAGCTAAATTTATCATTCTTACTTACAACTAACATTTAGGGAAGCTCATTTCAGCTAGTGTCAACCAAAAATGGATAAAATTTATTTTTTTTTTTAGTTTTTGAATTGCCGCAAAAAAAAAACTTTTTTTTTAAGAAATTTTTTAAAAATAGTTATTATTTTTATTTTTTAATTTCTTTAGCATAAATGATTGCCAACTGCCATATTTTACTATCATATCTAGAACTAATTTCTTTAAGTGTTATAGTTTTTAAGTTACAGTTACTTAAAAAAAAAAAAAAGGCAGATTTTTTCTGAAATTACCCCGGTGTTGAATGGTGTATATATATATATTATTAATATATAATATATATATATATATATTAATCTATATTACCTATATATTATATATATATATATATATATATATTATATATATATATATATATATATATATATATTATAATAATATATACTAGCATTATGAGGCCCACTCTCGGACCCACTTAGGCATAACTTCGTCTCCCGACTTCCCTAATGCACTTTTTGGACATTTTTTTTTTCTGAATTCAAGGCCATATAGTAGGTAATAAGCACACAAAAACTAATAATGTAATTCTAATAATCAAAGTTTTATTAAAGTTTTAATAAAGCTCCTTCAGCTGACAGTGGAGGGGTGAAAGCGGACCAATTCCATGAGGGGTGAGACAGACGCACACTGTTTAACTTCGTCTTTTACGTATATTAAATAACTTTATATATTTTTTAATTTTTACTTAATATAATAATTAATTTTATTAAAAATCCGTAATAAGTAATAAAAATGTCAATAATGAAATCAATAAAGATAAGAATAAAATAAGGTGGTCCGATTCACCTCTCCGCTCATAAATTGAAACTTTTTTGAATTCGTTTTTTCTAATATAAATTTCATTTTTTATTTTTAAATTTTTACTTTAAATATAAGTAACTATTTATTATATTTAAATTAATTATACGTAATAAAAATGTCAATAATAATACGTAAAATACGAAAAACATGGGTGGTCCAAGTCACCCCTCCCATAAATTTTTACGGCAGGATGAATCGGACCAAGTTAGGCCCCGTGATTTTGCCACTAATACTGTTTGAAACAAAAATTTACTTTGCCAGTTTAAAGCTAACAAACTCGAGTGTATTCACTGAAAAAATAATTAAAATCCCCCATTCACAATTTTCATTTTAACTAACAAAGTTTAAAAAAAACTCGCATTTTCCAAAGGTGAAATTCTATTGAAGGCCATTTTATGCTCTAATTTATTAATTTTTTAACAAAATATAAAATTTCTAAATTAAAGATGATCTAAATAAAACTTGTAGTACTAAGGTGGGGCTATATAAAATGAGCGAAAAAAAATTTAATTTTATTTATTTATTTTTTTTATTTAGAGTGGACCGAATCACCCCTCTAAAAAAGGCGGGCCTGGTCACCCCGCTGACGCTATATATATTATATATATTATATATATATATATAGGTTTTAGTGTCTAAAGCTGACATAATATATATTATGATAGCGTTTTATATATTATAGTATATTATATATCATACTATATATATATTAACTGTACATTGAATGTGATTGGTGGGGGTTTTTTTTTTTAGTTTGTTATCTAGAATATCATGCATTAAATAAGTTGGAAGTCCTTAAAAAAAATATTATAGTATAATACCGATGTTGTTATTAAAGGGAAACTATACTCTATTTCTAATTTATTTATTATTTTGTGATTCTACTCTCATTCTTTGCTAGTCTAATTTCTCTTCTCTTCTACTATGTGACTAGTGGTCTTCCGGAAATGAGGACTCATATACTTTAAACTAGTGTTATTTATTGATATCCAATTTCTTTTTGGTCTTAATTGTATATTATAAGAATATTTTTATTTTTTGTAAATTAATATATGGTTATATATTAAATTAATATATAATATGTGTCTCTTGATTGGTGCTAAATAGTGACGAACATGTGAAACGGTCGATCTTTTAACTTTTATTCGCAATTATTGATTCATATTATTTTTTGAAATAATTCATCCTATTATGTTTCTTATGTGATTTTCTGTTTTTATGTTAAGATCACTGCAAATTTACTTCCCAGTCGACTATATCCTTTTACATATAAACATTTTTTTATGATCTCATTGCTTATCATTTTCATTTGAATGATCCCATTAATCGCATTTAAAAATATGCATTATTTTTACATGTTACTAATATACTTTATATGTATTTTTTTATTATTTATGTGTTTTATATTATTATATTTCGATTATTATTTATTATTTTAATTTTATTTTGTTTTTTTTTTTTTTTTTTTTTTTTTTTTTATTTTTTTATATTATATTATTTTTTTTTTTTTTTTATTTTATTATATATATATATATATATATATATATATATATATATTATATATATATATATTGTGATGCAATTCGATCCTGCGTTGCAATGGGAGTTCGTCGACTCGCGCTGAGTTCGAGAGGCGAGGCGATTGAGTCACTCTCTCTCTCTCTCTCTATATATAAATATATATATATATATATATATATATATATATATATAATATATATATATATATATATATATATTAAATTCTATATTATTAATATATTATTATATATATTATAATTATAATTTAATATATATATAGTATATATATATATATATATATAATATATATATATATTTATATATATAACTATATATATATATATATATTATAATATTATTATATATATACTATTAGTAAGTTTTTTATTGATTAAAACTAACAAACACCAGAGTAAGAACACTAAATATCGTTGTCTGGTCTCTAGGTGGATGACAGGAGGGATATTCGTCCCCCCCTCTGTCCCCCCATTGCCTCGAGCTCCTAATGGAAAATACTTCAAATTTTTTAGGGGGCTCGAGTCCCGATGGGGGACAGAGGGGATGAAGTCCCCCCCTGTCATCCACCTAGAGGCCGAGAGATCCCTAACTACTGATATCTATGCGGTGTACTCTAGGGTGTTCGTTAGTTTTAAAATCATAAAAATTGACTATATATATATATATATATATATATATATATATATAATAATATATATATATATATAATTATATATATATTATTATCTATATATACGTAGCCTAGCCTAACTATATGGACATAAACGTATGTTAATAAAAGTTTACGTTTTCAATAGATCAATTATATGCATGTAAACTAAATTCTCTCTCTCTCATCTCTATATATATACTAATATAACTAGCGTCAATTACTGTATGAGTAGGATAAACTATGGATAGGTATTGCGTGTGTCCGCTGTACTTTTGGGTTTGTTATGTCGCGAGCGTGAGTACCGTATTAGTCGCGGCCTGATTTGGGGGTGGGGTCGCGTTACTGCGGTGGGTGGTCATGGATAGACCGGGAGGTGTATGGGCTGAGTTGGCGGGTTTACTGTCTTGTGGTGGTCAGTATTATGATCCGTTGTTCGGTTATCTGCTATCAGATGCGTATTTATTGGCGGGAGTTTTACACGGCTTGTTAGTTAGGACTCGTGCGCCGTGATTTATTTTGAGTCTTTATTTTATCGAGTGGTTATGTATTCAGTTGTATCGGTATGCTTTACACTCAGGCACGTACTCGGTTGTTGTCGTGTGGTTGAGACGTATATGCCGCCGGAGCTTGGGTAGTTTTTTAGAGGATTTCAATTTTGTTATAGCTAATCTAGTTTTGTTAAGCAATAGAAGGTATTGAATGTTGAGATGTTGATTAAGTTGGCTGTACGTGTAGATTTAATGCGAGCGGATATTGTGGGTGACGCTTGGGGCTGCGTTCCGGCTGGGTATGTTATCTGGGCTGTGTCGGGGTGGCCTAGTTTTGCGCGCTATGATGAGCTACAATCTTGAGCGGGTGGGTTGTTCTGATTAAGCGGATTATATAACTATTAAGATAGAGTCGTGTAAGGGTTGATTCACTCTAGGTTTAATCATTCAAACTTATCGAGTGAATAGTTTCGATACTCTATGTAGTCGAGATTGCAGGAGTGGGATTATTGGCTTTAGATTCTGCTAGAGGTACACCAAGAAAGATTGTAGGTGTGATTATATCCATTGGTATTTGCACAATGGATCTATTCAGTGGTTGGAAGTTAGAAATGATAGCTAGATAAAGATTGCGGACTGGGCGATAATAAATCGCAATGTGTTTACAAGAGCAACGGTATAGTAATAAGTAAACTTAATAATAGCTATGTTAGGCCAGTAATAGAAGTAATTGTGCACAAGTTTGGGCCCCTTATTAAAGAAAAGACTTAGATATGCTAGAGAGAGTGCAACGTAGAGCAAACAAGGATTGATTTCTGGGTTTAGAGGGTAAAGAGCTTGAGGAGAGGCTGAAGGAGTTAAGGAATGTTTTCTGTGAAAGGCGATTCTCAGAGGGGACATGATTTACAAGTCTACCAAATTATTTTAGCATCTATTGATAATACACGAGACGCAATAAATTTTTTTCATAGTAGAGCATGGACAGGTGACCAAGGGGCATACTAAGAAAATTAATGAAGAAAGCATGCCATCTTGAATATAAGAAAAGCATTCATTCAGTATAGGGTTGTTAATTTTGGCAATAGTCCTGCAGAGATGGTGTTGAGGACTCGATTGCAACATGTTAAGAAATGGTTAGATTCGTTTATGGATGAGTTGGGTATCATATAGTATATTTATTTAGATGAGCCAAATTGGCGGGTTTTTATTAATGTTAAACCGCATGTTATGTTCGGCGTCTCTTCATTAACTTAGTTATTAATGCATGTGATGGTTTGGGTATTATATAATATATACTATATATATATAGTGGCAATAATGTAGTTTTTGGCGTTATGAGTTGGTATATATCGTACTGTGAGTTGTCTATTATTGTGATAGTAGAATATAATATATATATATATATAGTATATATATATATATATATATATAAATATATATATATATATAAATATATATATATATATATCATTAGTTTTGAATAAGCCAAATTGGATGGTTTGTATGGTTACAACATTTGACAAGCCCTTAGGTGTGCTTTTTCGTGGATTTGCGTGATGAGCATGTTTGGGTATGATTGGGTTGACTGGTACAGGCATGCTCGACAGAAGTCCCATGTAGTGCTTCATGAGTGTACTGTCTCTAGTAGTCATTCTTTGGATGTCTTCTTAAGGTCTTGTATTATAATAACTTCTATGGTATTGCTACATTGAATCCTTGGTTAGGATGATAATTGCTTCGTAACAGAGGAATTTATCAAAGAAAATTATTTGGAATATTGTATATACATGTATAAATAATTTTAAGATTTTTATAGTTAGTAAGTACAATAAATACTTTGATCCCTACAAAAAAAAATGCATGAATCGATGGTGAGGGCTCATTTTTTTTTCGGAGCGTAAGTTTTCATATTTTTATAAAAATTAAATCTTATAATATACGATATCCGTAAAAATCAAAGATCTGTTATTTTAAGAATTTTTTTTTGACGTAACCATATTCGATATGATAACATATATAAGGAAGTATTAATAGTCGTAGGACAAGTTATATGAGTCACTGTTGCTACTCGTATGAGAAGTTATGTCACTCGTCTGAGATGGATATATACTAGTGACCAGTTATTTTTTTAGTTATTGTGTTGGGATACTCTCGCTAGGTACATTCTATTTAAGTGGTTGTTGCATTACCGGTCAGATCGTTGTGTCAATATGAAGTAGAGATCAGAGCTGTGGCCTGATCTAGAGAGACGATGATAAAGGTGAGGTAACAGGATCGCTGAAAGCTAAATGCGGACTGCTAGTATTCGTTTTTAGTTTAACTGGGTGACGTGTTTCGGGTGTTGTGCTAATTATGTGCGCATGTCAGAGGCTTCTCGGCTCGTCTACGCGTATATCTGACGAGGATGTATCGTGACGGTCCGTTCTAGGATAGTGTAGTGTGAGGGCCGCGCCTATGGCGCTCGGGTATATAGAATATAGAGTGGGCTTGATACTTAGACTTGCTAAAATTGGGTAGATTAATTGAGTCGCGATGATAGCGACGCCTCGTTCTATGAACAGATTTTTTGAATGAAATAATCACAGCTAGACCCTGCTAAAAATAGTAATGAAAGAATAGAAAAAAAAATTATTTGTCCGTTTTGCTTTCAGTTTTATTTTTAGTTTTTTGAGGGAGTGGTCTGAAGATCGCGTGTATTCATGGAGATCTCATTGTATACGCGCCTTGTTCGCTTCACCTATACTCTCCTTGTCTAGCCGAGAGTGGAGTAGTGGTGTTGCAGACAGTCTTACAAATTGGTGTTAAAGTGTAAGCACGTAAATAGCCGTTTTAGTTCAAGTCTGATGGCGGTCTGTCGATTAAGCGGAGGAGTACCAGATATGTAGGTGAGCGTGTGCGCATTTCGATTGCGCCCTCTTATATGTGTCTGGAGTGGTTTGGTTAACGTGGATGTATTGTTGTCGTGATTGATTGTAAGTGTACACAAGCAATAGTACCTCTATGTAATCATGCTTAGATCTAGATAGGTTCTATGTAGTACTGATCATCCGTGGTTAATTCAGCAGAGGCGTCGGATTCATTAATATGTACTGAACGAGCTAGAGAGTCACTATTTTTATTATAAGAAAGTCTTATGGTGTTACACACTTCGTTTAAGACCTTTCTCAGGATCAGCCTGGTAGAGCTTTTTCCAGTGAGATGAGTGACTTCAGGTGCAGTGTATTCGGCGGTTTCTGCTTTTTCACTATTTCACTTATCATTTCGGAGTTTGTTGTTAGACTGATTATGTCGCTGATTGATCGATATGAATAAAATTCGGTGATGATTGCGCGGTTTCGTTTGCTCGTTGGTCTTCTGTTGGTGTCTTCGGGGGTGATCTGGTGGGGTCTTTATTAGTGTAGTAATAGATGCACAGGATGTCCTATCATGGTGCCGTGGTGGTAGTTTTGTAGTTGCGCAATCTGGGTTTGAGAGTTTGTGAAGCTTTTTTTCCTAAAGAGATCGACGAGAGTGCTGATATCTGGTCGTTTGGTGTCTCGTATTGCTGTCATCGTTCTCATTCGTAGTGGTTTAGAGTGCGCTTGTCCGATTTTTTGTTATATATCAGAGTACCGTGATTAGGACGAGGTCTAGGTAGTCTCAGTCTGTTCTCGTAGTAAGGAGTCAGAGCGTACGTGAAGATTCTTCTGTGTGGTTTAGCGGTTTGTGTCATCGTACCGGCATCATACATGTTTATCTGAGAGGTCTGATCTGCCTCTCTCGTCATTCGTGACGACACTATTCGAGGTATACAATCTGGGATCCCTTCTCGGACCCTGGTCCATCGAAGGTGTTAGCGTGCAGCCTTCGTGTCGTCGTTAGTACGTTATGTGTCTGCTTGGTGGTTACTTGTGGTGTGGAATAAAAGACAGGGCATTTCATATCAGACGGACTCTGCACAGTGACGTATCACATGCTTATGTCTGATGGCTATTTTTAAGGCGTCGTCTTCTATTGTGCCTATTGGTACCGGGCATGGTGGTATGAGTTAGGGCTTTTTTACTTATTTTAAGAAGAGTCTTCGTGACGATTAGTGTACCCTATTGAGTGTCGTGTGTGCGGCGAGGCGAGAGTATTGTGCATTTAGACAATGCAATAGTTACTCAGTATTTGTTAGAAAATAGTAGTTCAGACTATGTGCGTATTGCGGACAATATTTCAAATTCTGAGAGATCCTATTTGCAGTTTGAGAAGGCAGCAAATATCATGTTATATATTTATCCATTAATTGGCAGCTGTTTAGAGTGAATTTAGTTCAGACATCAGTAAGGGTGTTATGATGGTTTGGTTAAAATTTGCATCCGATCGGAACGAGTAGTGGTCTGGTTCTGATGCGCGGATGTACAGCAGTCGAATTGTGGAGTATGTGGTATGAGCAGCCCGTGCGGGCGGTTTGAAATTTTGGGGTTTGTGCAGGTCTTAAAGTGTGGATTGAAAGAGTGTGAAATAAGCAGGAGCTAGTGATGTCTATACGTGGAGTAGATAGTGTGCTTCAAACGATATATATATCTCGCTATATAGTACGAACAGGAGGATGTCTCGACGAGGTATATTATTGAATGAGTTTCGTCGTTAAGAAAGAAGGTCTATCAGCGTTCTAGTGCGATATATGTGATGCGAACCGTATTATTGTCTTGCCGATTTGTTGTTGCTGTCGCTATTAGATGCGCTCAGAGATTAGTATGGTGGACGTAATATCCTACGGTTTATACTACGTTGGCATCCCGATCGGCCGTTGCGTGGAGCGCCGATGGGTGAGATTACGTGCGCTCATGTGTATTGGTTTCCAGATGGGTTGCTCTGCTAATATGTATAAGATGTGGATTAAGTGAATTTGTAGATGACACGAGTCGCTGATATTGGTGCTTAGCGTATTTGAATGCGTAGAGTAGATAGTACAACATATGTTCGTCGGGTTGCGGTATAGGTAGGCGTGAGTGTGGAGTAGCGTTGACGGTATAGAGAGGCTCACAGACAGTGTAGCTATTTTAGTTCTGTTGTTACGTCGGTTTGCGCGGTGGTTGGGTCGTATCAATCAGATTACGAGGCTCGGTGGATCGGTAGCAGTCAGTGTGTTATTTTTCGCTTATCGAACAGCGTGGCTAGGTCGCGTGGTCGGCTTCGTCATCTGGCACTATCTGATCGCTATACGCTGTCCGAGAAGTAATTATTTCACGTAAAATGGCTCGTGCATGGCAGCTATATCATCCGCATGCTAGAGATGATGGAGTACTAGTGATTAAATTGGATAATTCTCACTTGTAAATGCTGGTATGGCTACATAATGTAGTATATCTGGGTACCCAAAAAATCTAGTATGAGAGACCTGAGTGCTATGTCGGCAGAGTACGCTATGTTGTTAGATTCTAATGTCTCTCGACCTGTGTGTCTTCGGAGCGTAGTATACTCTGTGTTGTGAGTTTGTTTCGACACGATTCTGTGTCAGTATAACTCTTTGTCGTTTTCAATCTTTAGCTGTTGTACAGTCGTGTGTGTATGACTCATATACATGGTTGTAATTTTTGATGATGATCTATATAGGAGTATAGGCGTACGTAGACGTCGGGAGTAGTGAGTGTCTATCGGTCTACTACGTAGGTTGCTTGTGCCGTGCTGGTGCCTGCGGTCTAGCTACGTTACGTGGATGCTTTGGGCGTAAGATAGTGCTTGACTTCGGTCGGCTGGAGTTATTGTACCCTGGATGCACGCGTCAGTAGTGCGACGGTTGGACGACGTTTTGTTATAGCTAGTTCTTGGTATTGGTTGAGCTATGTAGGAGTCACGCTGAGGCGTAGGCGTAGCCGCCGGTTTTTTCACGTTAGTACTGCCTAATATGCGGTGTATGGTTCGGGGTTTAGTGAGCTGTATCGGTCGTCTTGTTATCCATAAACGTGTGCTCGTGCCCAGGTGCTTTGTATTACTGTTGTAGCAGTACTTTATATTCTTAGAGTGCCGTGCTTCGTAATTCGTAGTTGATGACTACGGGAGTACAGTGTATCACTTAAGTTATAGCCTAGAGGCGGTAGTGTACGCGCCACTTGATGGGTGATAGAGATATTGTCTCCGAGCAGTAGCGTGCGTGCGCAGGTATTCGCGTACGTACTTCGAGTCTGTCAATGAGTAGTCTGCAGTCGATGTTGTCAGGCTCATGGTCGATCATGAGAAATTAATGGATGAGTTAATACGTATTATTCGCTATATTTAGTAGTGGGGTGACTCATATATATATATAATATATAATATATTATATATAATTATATATATATATACACGGATGGGCAGTACCGGCGATACATGTACCGGGTACTTGTATCGGGCGATACATTTTGTACCGGTATCGGATCGCCAACACTGTTGCTAAAGTACCGATGTATCGGTATGCCCACTTGTTTTTTTTGTGTACCGATACCGAAAAATTCGGTACTTTTAATCGGTAAGATTTATTTAGTCATATTAATATATATGTATATATTATTATATATATATATATATATATTAATATATATATAAATATATATATATATATATATATAATATATATACTATATATATATATATATTATATATATATATAATAATATATATATAATATATATATGAATTAATATATAGTTATACATATATATATTAATATTAATATTATATATTAGTATATATATATCTATATATAATATATATATATTATATAATATATATATATTATATATATATATATATATATATATTATATATATATATATATATATATAGTTATATTATATATATATATATATAATATATATATACTATATATATATATATATATATATAATATTCCTTCTTTACGATCGCCAGTACGGCTTCGCGCTCGATGTCTCTGGTGATGATACTTTCCTATCTTAACTGATTTATGGTTTTTTACCGGGTATGGCACGCGTTACTGCTCTCCAGCCCCTCCTTTGGTTTCCTCTTCTCTTTGCTTACTTATTGTCTAGCGTTCTTTCAAATCGCTCAATATCAGCTGTTGTGGATGGGGCGACTCTTCTTCTTTTCTGTCAATAGTGGTGTTCTCGGGTTCTGTCTTATCTCTACTTTAATATTCCTACTTTCATTAATGATCTTACTCACTCTGAACATCTACTCTATTCACTCAATATGCCCGAAGACTCACCTTCATTCTTCAATCATTTCAATTCTGTCCTTCTTTTACTTCTAGAATTGCCTCTCCGTCTTAATCTTTCCGATTTCTATTCTCGCTGATATGGATAAAATTTCCGGTGGGGTCGTCTGAACCTTGTGAAATTCAATCTTAAAAACTTCAACTTCTTACAAAATCTCTCCTTCTAAGACATCTTCTCCCTCCTATCTCTTTCGATGGTTCTCTCGTCTCTGCCTGTTGACAATATAAACATCCTTGGCTTAACATAAACAAAAAAATTGCTTGGAAACCTCACATACAGCGTTGCTAGGGCGGTCTAAAAGAAACTGGGAGTTCTGTTAGACGCGAGACTTTTTTCCCTCTTCCCAGTTGCTCCAGCTATACAAGGGCCTCACCCGCCCTTGTATGGGAGTACTGCTCCCATATCTGGGGGGGCTCTGGTTTCACCCGGCTTTGAGATAGGGTCGAGTCAAGGCCAAAGGCTTATAAACTGTTCACTATTTTCCAGTTCCACTGACCCTCTAATCTTGGCGCAGCTGTTGGTTGCTTATCTTCTTTCTATAGGTACCTCGCGGCAGGTGCTCGAGGGAGCTTATCAATCGCGTACCTCCACCTTTCCTCGCCCTCGTAGCACAAAGGGTTCTGTGTCTGCACATGAGTTTGTGTTGATGTAGGTAACTCCAGGCTATGCTGCGGTGCTACCTTCTTTCCTGCCACATCTGTTCTCAGTGGAATTCTCTTCCATCTCTGTGTTTCCTGCTGAATTAAGTCTCCCCACTTCAATAGCCTGCGTCCTGTACTTCATCTCCACTAATTTCATTTAGTTGTTGCTTCTGAGCGTGTAACACCCCCTCCTTGAATAGGGCTTCTCCCGTGAGTGGTGGTGCACACGTAAAAAACAATATATATATATATATAATTATATATTATATATATCATATAATATTATATATATATATATTATTATATATATATATAATATATATTTTAAATATATAAATATATATAATATAATATATTATATATATATATATATTATATTATATATATGGTCACAAATATGTACGTCCCCTTGACCTCCGCGGCCCTCCAATAGATGAGTGGTCTTCCTTCTGAGGTCGTTGTCTAGGGTTGTGACACTTCCCAGGTCGTTACTGGCTTTGATTCTTCTGGCGGACTTCTGTCTTCCTGAATTCCCGTCGAGCAGCTTCAGCCGTTGTATAAGAGCTTCCTTACTTTCCTCTTAAGTTTCCTCTGAATCTTCTTTTGGTCACAAGCCTGCTGTATCTTCCCTAAGGGTTGGCTATTCCTCTTTTCTCTTACTATCTTCAGTAAATCAAAGTTGTACCAGGAAAGGTTTTCGTAAGTAATGAAATAATGAATAGTTATTCTAAACCTTTTAATCTTCACTAAACTTAAGTAGTACACGTCAAGAGTCTTGATATGAAGAGCGGCAAACAAGGAATGAACCCATATATGCATAATGCTCGCTCTTTTATAACATTCTCTCTTAAAACGCTTACTTGTATATTGTTATAAATATTTTTACAATCTTTCTTAAAATTATTCAAAATAAACTTACAATATTAAATATTATCACAAAAACTCTTAAAATTATTCTAAATAATTTTACAATCTAAAAAGTGTTGAATTAATGATAAAAATTACTCCATTCTTATAAAGAATGGTAAAAATACTAAATTAATTACGAAAAGTAGATCCTCACTAAAAATATGACTAAAAGCATTCCTAGTGGTGAAAATGCAGCTTAACCTTTTTCATCTCTAAATTCATCTGTGATAATATCCCCCTTATTAAGATGAAGAAACGGATCCTGAGGATACTTCTTTCCTTCATCTCAACCCACAGATGAATTCTACGTCTTCTCTTCCTGAAACTCCTGTGTCCTAGGAATTCAGTATTCTTCACTCCAAACTTACATTTCGATGATCTTACCGTGAAGCCTGATTCCCTCAATCGTCTCATCAATTCTTCTATTTCCTGGAGGTATTCTTTCCAACTCTCGGTATACACCATCACGGCGTCAATGTAACTTTCCGTATTCCGCATTCCCTTGAGCACTTTTCTCATGGCTCTTACAAGCGTCGCCCCCGAGTTCACCAATCCAAACGGCATCTTCAGGAACTCGAAATGGCCATCTTGTGTATCGAACGCCGTCTTCTTTATATCATCTTCATCCATCGGTATTTCGTAATTATTCCCTCCTCTTTCTTCAGCAACGACGAATGGTCCTTTCCATTGCATATATAATTCGTTGCTTTCGGTCGGTAACAGTATAAGTACCTTTTCCCCCTTCTTGAACTTTCGATCCTTCGCTTTCCGATCATAATAATGTTTATGTCTAATTTGAGCCCTTTTTAACTTCTCATGAGCTACTTTAATTGTTTCCGTCAACTTTTCGCGCACTTCGAATGCCGTACTGGTAACTATTCTTCCTTCATTCTTCACGAATTTCTTCTGTCCATAACTCTTTCAAAATTCGTAGTGATCTCCTCATTATCCTTCCGTATAGTAGTTCAAATGGCGCGAATCCCTACCTTCTTGTGTACTTCTCTATAAGCACATTTAATAATGGTCCTAGGTATTCGGCATTCCTTTTCCGTTCATGACATACGTTGCATGAATGGCAATATCGCGTTGTATCGTCCGTCATCTTCGGCCAATAAAAATAATTCAACAGTTTTCCTCGCGTCTTATTTATACCAAGATGTTCTCCCAGCGTAGATTCGTGCGCGACTCTCATTAACTCGGTTCTGAGCCGTTTCGGGACTACTAAACTTTTTATTATTTCCCGGTTGTTTTTCTCCATTCTATATAATAATCCCCGATATATATCGTATTCACCAGTACAGCCATCACGTGTCTTCTGACCTTGTTCCATATACCGATTTAACGATACGTCTTCCGTTTTATCATTTCGGAGAGCTCTTGATCGTCGAATATGGGTCCACTTTGGAGCTTTATGATGAAGGACCATCTTCTCCTTTAAACAACATCTTTTCTCTTCCGATAGAAAGTTCTCTCCATCACATGATTCATCATCTTTATTTTTCACATCTTTCACAATCGTCAATTCTTTTGACATATCATATTTTAAGGCAGAAATTCGCAACGTATAATCTTCGTCCGATGAACGTAGTATCTGCATCTCATTTTCTAAATTATCCAAACGATTTTCGTTCATCACTAACTTCTTTCGCGAATTCTTAAAATCCGCTTCTTCAGTGACATCTTTTCCTCTATTGCCACAGTTACGTCCTCGTTCTCCCATTCTTTCATGAGCTCCAAGATTTCTTTCAACTACGTTAGAAACGACTTTGTCGAGCTCCGACCCTTTCACCTGCAATTTCTTTTCACAACACTTTCCGTCGGTTGTCTTAACATCACGCCACACTTGGGCAGAATCTCCTGTAACTAAGGGAGTTGCAAAATGCTGGGTCTTTTCATTAAATTTCGAACTCAAATCAGATTCGTTCCAATCTAGGACAACTTCTGTCGAATCAATTCTTGGTTCTTTCTTCGTTTCTAATTCTTCAATGTCTGGTTTAGATCCTTCTGAGTAATCTGTTGACCAATAGGAGACAGTGTCCGTTCGAATCCACATTGATCCTCTATTTTTGGAGGTTCGTCCTCTCCAGTTAAATTTTCTAATTCGGTTTTCAATGCTGCCGATTCAGCTTTTTCCTCGACTGTGCAGTCCGGTGGGTTTGCTCCCTTTATATTTCCTCGCGCGTGGGCGTCTCCTTGATTGACCTCACGCTCGGCGCTTCTTCCGCACCATTCCTATTTCCTCGAAGTCTCAGATTCTTGTTTAACTTCGACACCATTTTCTTCGGCAACTTCTTCAAAGTCCTTTGCGGTGTCAACAAGATCTGACTTGGCTTCCTTGTATTCTAATCGTTCCTTTTCCGATTCGGAACATGGAAAGTTTCTCTCTAACATCCTTTCCTTTACTCCTATAGGAGATTGCATATCCAGCAAGAATTCCAGTTTCTTAAGCTCATATGCGCGTTCCTTCTCTCTTTCAGTGCGTTCCTTCTCTTTTTTCGCTCGTTCTTTTTCCTTTTCGAGAGCTTCTTCTTTTCGCCTTGCGGCCTCAGCAGCTCTTTTTTCTGCTATGAAGACTATGGCCTCTTTTCCCTTCAAACCTAACTCTTGACATAACTTACTCAACAAGTTATAATCCATTTCTTTAAAGTAAGTTTTTTCAAAGTTTATACAACGCTTCTAGTCAGGACGGTGAATTAGTTAGAAGTATCCAGTCAAATTTCGCTTGAAGTTTCCAATGTATCACTGATCACTCATAGAACAGGCCCCCCAATTAAGTTTTCGCTTCTCTACTTTCAGAAGCTCTCCCGGACAGGCCGACCAATTATGTCACAATACGTACGTCCCTTGTACCTCCGCGGCCCTCCAATAGATGAGTGGTCTTCCTTCTGAGGTCGTTGTCTAGGGTTGTGACACTTCCCAGGTCGTTACTGGCTTTGATTCTTCTGGCGGACTTCTGTCTTCCTGAATTCCGTCGAGCAGCTTCAGCCGTTGTATAAGATCTTCCTTACTTTCCTCTAAAGTTTCCTCCTGAATCTTCTTTTGGTCCTCAAGAATAAGTGAAGTCTTCTCTAAGGTCCTTACTATTCCTTTTTCTTCTTACTATCCTTCAGTAAATCCAAAGTTGTACCAGGAAGGTTTCGTAGTAATGAAATAATGAATAGTTATTCTAAACCTTTTAATCTTCACTAAACTTAAGTAGTACACGTCAAGAGTCTTGATATGAAGAGCGGCAAACAAGGAATGAACCCATATATGCATAATGCTCGCTCTTTTATAACATTCTCTCTTAAAACGCTTACTTGTATATTGTTTATTATAATATTTTTTACAATCTTTCTTAAAATTATTCAAAATAAACTTATATTAAATATTATCACAAAAACTATTAAAATTATTCTAAATAATTTTACAGTCTAAAAAGAATTGAATTAATGATAGAAATGCTCTTTTCTTATAAAAATGATAAAAAATACTGAATTAATTACGAAAAGTGGATCCTCACTAAAAATATGACTAAAAGCATTCCTAGTGGTGAAAATGCAGCTTAACCTTTTCATCTCTATATTTATCTGCTACCACAGCCAGCTTTGTCGGCTGGATAAACCCATCCTCAGGATACTTCTTTCCTTCATCTCAACCCACAGATAAATTCTGAATTATTTAATTTGAATTAAGATGTTTAAGTGCAGTTTAATTTAGTCAATTCCTTGGAGCAGGGGATAATGTTGCAATAATCCAAATATTGAAATCAAAGACTTAAATTTTATTTAAGTCGAATAAGCACTTAAAATCTGAGTTTGTTGTGGCTTCTGAATTCGATTGGCACCGAAATATCATAACATTTTGTAACTGTTTATAAAGTAGACTCTTTTTAACTGCTTTAAGCTCAATACTCTGCCGCTTAATGATCTATAAAACACCTATCGATGCTTTTTCGTAGATCCCCCCGCGAAAGACCCCTATAAAGCCCTTATGAGCACCCCGCATTTGAATCCAAAGGAATGACTCATCTGCATCCCCTAAACAGAAGCCCTCTTTAAGATACTCCCCAAAGACAGAGAGAGAGAGACAGAGAGAGACAGGGAGAGACAGAGAGAGAAGTGGAGGGAGAAAGATTTGGAGATGGAGGTATTAGGATGTTTTATAAGAGCATTACCACCTTAGATCGCGATTAGTCGGGACAGATAAGACTTTGAGATAACAAGTTTTTAAACTTAGGATATCAGTTAGGCATCAGATCAGGGAGGAGTGAAATTTAGAGTCCCAACTAAGATTAGATAGATCAGTTTCTTTAAAAATTGGGGAATTATATCTTTATAAATAAAAAAAAACAATATATTTATTAATATACATTGAGTATATAAATATATGTATAATTATTAATTATATATATATATGGTTATATGTCAATCTATATTATCCTTAATTTTTTTCTTTATTTTATTTTAATTATTAAAAATAATAAAAGACAGGAAAAAATCCATACTAGCCAAAATGTAAAGCTAGGCTGTTGGAGATTCTGGTCATCATGGAGCAGAGGTAATTAAATGTAACATTTATTGTATAATTTTAATTAAACAGAGTCTTAATGATTTTTTATCTAATTATAATTTATAATAATAATTGTTATTATGATTGTTGATGGCAATGGCAAGCGTTGTTTTGTTTTAAATAATAATAACAATAATATAATAATAACAATGCAAATAATGAAACAGTCAAATAATATATTAATAAATAATAATAATACATAATCAATAATAATACTAATAAGATATAAAATAATATTAATAATAATAATAATAATAATAATAATAATAATAATAATAATAATAATAATAATAATAATAATAATAATAATAATAATAATAATAATAATAAATTGTAATATTAAAAACTTTGTTAGATTCCTTGAATAAATTATACTCCTTAAATTATTAATGATAAATAAAAAATGTAATTATAATTTTTATATAATTGTTTTATTGTTTTATAATTATAATATAATTTGAAATATATTTGAATATTATATATATTACTACTATATATATTATATATATAATAGTAATATAATTATATAATTATATATATCATATATATATATATATATAGTATATTATATATATAATATATTCTTATATATAATATATATATATATATAATATATATACTATTTTGGCTAAATATGTTAGTGATTGTAGCTTTAAAAATGGGATACAAAAGTTAGCAAATGAAATTAATGAAAAATTTTACTGATAATTAATAATTATATTATAGTCAATACTTTTATTTTTTAATAAAAATATAGATTATAATATTCTTGTAAAACTTTAAATATTTGAAATATAATACTAATTAAATTTTAATCAAGATATTATATTTAGTAAACTTATTATTTTGAAGATCAGTTGATTTATATTGTATTTCTTTGTTTTCATTTCTACAGGTTTTTTTGTTATGGTTTTTTTTTGTCATACATTTTTTGATGGATTTTATGGATATGGTAGAATATAATAAAGACTAAAGGAAATCAGCGTATTATTCAACTCAAGAAGAGGTGATTTCTGACGGGGACATACCAGTGTTTTGGGACATCCTTGGTCATAGAAATTGGAAATCACCACACTGGCGACCTTGCCAGGATGTTGGAAGTCGTTATCTTCTCATTTACAGTGGCTACTGTTATCTTCACGTAGCACCGAGTTAGTGGCGTTGTTATCGACTACAAGACTAGTTTTGGTTGTAGTGGTCACTACCGTCTTCGCTTAGCACCGAGTTATTGGTATTGGTACGACTACAAGACAATCGTAAAGGACGGATGAGAGATTCGCTTCGTACACGAGCCTAAGGAAATTTCTGAGACCACAAGGCCGACAACTTACCATATACCTTGTGTCCTATCCAGACGGTCATGTGTGTGACAGACTTATCAACAACCCATTCAGTAGATGAACCTCTGTGTCCAGAAGAAGGGAAATTCCATTGAATTTCGACCAGAACCTCTCTTGTTTTTGTAAGGTAGAGTACGTACATATAAAAAATGTATTTTTTAATACAAAAATAATACAGACCTACATTAAAGATAAAGAATAGGATCATATACAAATGATATTCTTCATATTGATGCCGGGAGGCTTAATATGTTGAATATACATCTTGTAACATGACTCCAATAATAAAACACCCCATATAAAAGTGTTACACTAGTAAAGCATATATGTTAATGCTCCCAAACACATTAACAGCTAAAGGAAAAGCTGTATCACATCACAAAGTTGACAGAAAATTCAACATAAAAAGCCGTTAGAAAAAAGGCTACTTTTTATTATTGGGTAAAAATAAATAGACAAAAATTTTAGTGTATTTTTTTTATATATAAAAAATAAAACTAGAAGAAATTAAATTTTCACAAATAAGTGTAAACCAATTTATTACAGTTGTTAAAGATTATTTTATTGTTTTTTTTTGTTTTTTTTTTTGAGGCAAAAATATCAAAAATAATATAAAATATCATTTGATTGTATTTTCTTATGTTTGTTCCAATGAGGGAAGATCTTTTAAGAATACATAGAAAATGCAATCAACACCTTTTAAAAACAATTAATTAAAAAAGTTAATTAATTTTTTTTTATTCTTCTAAAAGTTAGAATAGATTTAGTAAATCCCTTTTGTGAAAATTTTTTTAGTTAATTATAATTATTAACGTAATTAGAGCTTTAGGAAGATTAGTAAAATCCTAAACAATCAATAGCAAAGCATAGGAGATGCATAAAAAGTTGCTAAGAGAAATAGTGCGTGCATATATTTGTTCTATTTACATTCGTAGACTCAATAAATCAGAATCAGCAAAATTGTAGGAATAGTAAAATACTCTCATTCATAAGACTTGAATGAAAAGGAGTAATAGTAAAATGGGGAAAAAGGGGAATACGCTAAATACGGAAGTAAAAACGGAGACGGCATTGAGGAAAAGACATTGACGTTGAGTGCCAAGCAAGGGCGTATCATTGACCGATAAAATATTAACCTTGCTTCCCTTGACCGAGAAATGCTTTC
Organism: Trachelipus rathkii; assembly: GCA_015478945.1. NCBI lineage: Eukaryota > Metazoa > Arthropoda > Malacostraca > Isopoda > Trachelipodidae > Trachelipus > Trachelipus rathkii. The sequence goes on from JABUQX010029998.1 coordinate 33,173, forward strand.
TGCCAGCTTTCTTTTCCTTGTTCTTCCATTATACACATACACACAGACATCTACATAATATATATATATATATATATATATAGTACTTATATATTTTGGTGTATGCATATATACTAATATATATATATATACTATATATATATATATATATATATATATATAATATATATATATTAATATAATATATATTATATATTATAATAATATATAGATAAGTTTTTTTTGTTTTTTATTTGTTGTTTTTTGTTCTATCAACTCAGTAAATCCAAATAAATTCAAGTATTAAATTATTTTTATTATTTTTTTTAATTAAGTATGCCACACTGATACAAAATTATAATATAAAGAAATAAAAAGATATTTTCTTTTAAAAATACTAAAAACAAAATCGAGAAATGACCCTCGAACAGTTCAATGTACTTTCTTTTAGAAAATCGTTTACAAAACAAAAAGAGGGCGAAATGCACCTCGACCAGTACAAAAAATTATTTTCTTGAAATCTCGTAAAAAACAAAAGAAATGACCCTTTACCCGTAAAAAATGCCAAAGTGAAGTGTTTGTTTTTTGTTAAGTGTTTTTTTTTGTGTGGTTTTTTTAATATAAAAATTATAAATTTCGTTTTTTTTATTATATAATTTAAAGTGTTGTGATTAATAATAAAAGTTTCAAAATTTTAGAAAAGACCTGTATAGAAAGAACAAAGCGTCACCAAAGGTCATAAAAAGTTCATAGAAACATAGAAATGTCTATTTTGACCCTTTGCCACCCCAGAACAAAATTTGTTCCAGTTGAACACCAGAAAATGTTCTAATAGAACACAGGTCATTAGAAAACATGTCCTGTACAGAACGCAAGACAGAGAATTTTTTTAAATGTTCTAAGGAACAAAATGTTGTATACATTAAGAGAGCTTCCAGAGAAACACATAAACTAATCGACTAAAGAAATTACAGTTGAACATGAAGTGTCATCGAAAAAGAGTATGAGAACCAATATTGAAGACCATGAAAGAAAAAAATCATGATTCCATTTTAACTGATTTGATGATTTTACTCTTGATATCAAGCAGTGGCGATGATCAAGAGACTGAAGACAAAAAATGACTAATTAGTATCCTAAAGGATAATAAACATACTATCTTATTAGTTACAGACTAATTAAGATAACTTCATTATCAAATCAGAACATTGAAAAAATATTCTATATTCTATATTTTATTTTATAGAACAACACAGAACATTATTGTGAATAAAGACTTATGAAAAATATGTTTATATTTTTTATTTTTTCGTTTAAATAATTTACATTCACTATTTATATCAGAAAATATTAAGTGTTTAGAAGTTTCATTTAATTAATTAAGTGTTAATTTTTAATTAATATTTTTTTTAATTGTGATTGACAATACAATTAATAGTGAGTTTTAATATCCGATACTTTTATGAATATTTAAATATTTTGAACATTAGAATATGAACATAAAAATTTAGTGGAAAAAACAATTTTTGTTTTGATAATGATAGTTCTTTGATTTAAATAGAAAAAGAAAAAAAATATTCCAATCTTTGTGAAACTTAGAAAAGTTAATAACAAAGCTAATTAAAAATTTTTAATAAAATTAAGTTCATTAGAACCATTTCGTAAATTAAATAATTTATAGTAACGCATCTTACATGAACATAGTAATTAACAGTAATTAAAATAAAGTGATAAAAAATAATAATTATAAATATTTAATTAATTACAAAGTTAGAAAACACTTAATGTTTTTTTTTGTGCGTTGAAATATTCGAGTTTAAAGAAAACTATATATATTCTTTGTTAAACGAGAGACCAAGTTACTTTTTTCTTTATACCATTGCGGAATTCCCCTAAAAAGAAACATATTTCCTTAAAAAACCATAGTAATAATTTAATAGAAAAGGTAGCAAAACAGTATCAGGATTGGTGGACCAATGAAAAGTATTGACAACAATATTATAAAAAAGCAGTAGAAAAAGCTACAAACTTTGAATTTTAGTTACAATTTTTTAAAGACATTTTTTTAAATTTATAGTTTAAATAAAACTTTATACAGAAAATTATAGTTACAACAATAGGATGTTTGAAATAAATTGCCAGAAAAATGGGAGCAATTTCAGAACCAGAACAAATATTTTTGATTAGATTGTCTTAAGAAGAAGTTTCAAAAAAAAAAATTTTCTTTTGATAGTTTCTTATATTAAAGAATGAAGAATGATTCTTCAGAGATATTTAAGATGGACTTTGAACTTTTGAACTTTTAATTTTGAAATAAATAGGAATATTTATTTCTCCTCATCATCTAAATAGATTGATAAACTACAACACATAACTTCACCACAATGAAGAGAAATAGTGAAGATCAGAAAAAAGAAGACGAAAGAGTTTTACAACAACTAGCCTCCATGTACAGTAACATTGAGGAAGCACTAGATTATTACACTTGGATTTATAATGAACCACCCAGTTTCCTATCAGAGGAACAAACAAGAACTCTTTCTAGCCACAGAAATAATATCGATACTGTTCCTGAAGAACAATATCGATATAGAATGCCTACTACACCATGGACAATTGATAGAACTGTCCCAACAATAGAAAATATAGGTTATATTTTTACAGAATGTCATAGTGACATATATCCTTCTGTAAATAATTTTACTGTTTATCGTATGCAAGGCGCTAATTTAGAATTACAGCCAAGAGACTCCGATAATTTTGATTGGTTTCTGGATGTGAATATTTCAGATCTTGATTTCGAAGAAAGTTTTGAAGATTCCATCGATACTTTATCCTTGTTAGATTGGCTCGACCAGCCAGAAACAATGGACTACATTATGGGTATTTCTAACGAAAGTGAATCTTTCAATAATGATAATGCACATCAAGAATCCCCAGTAGAACCTCTCAACAATAATAATGATCATCAAGATATAGAAGAACTTGATCAACATATGTTAGATCATGATTATTGTACTACTTTGGATGGTTATTCATCAGAAATAGACGATTTAATGAATCACAATATACAATCATCTAATTTAAGAGATATCGAAAGCGATATTTCTTCTGAGAGAACTAGGAGACTCCACACAATTATGAATAATTTAGATCTTTCTATCGAAGGAACCAGACAACGTCAAACAATTTTGGATCAGTTGTACGGCGGTTCTATTGGGAATGAACTCCCACTGAACCCTTTATTAGACCATTCCATGAACAATAATGGTCCAGACCTAGAAGGATCCCCATATGGTTTAGATACCTCTGCGGATCAAGTATTAGAATACTTCCCTTCTATTTTAACACCGATAATTGAGGTGTCTGAAGAAGTAGAAGAAGAACCAGAAGACATTGTTATGGTTATAGAAATATTTGGGGAAGAAAGAGATGGGAACATATCTTCCCCTACAACCATTAATGAATATAGAAATATTTAGGCAAGCAAGAGTGGACAGACCTCTTCTTTAGCAGAAAAAACACAGGGTTATTTGTGTTTAAAGTAGTACAAATGTACAAAATAAGTACAAATAATAAATAATAGTACAATTACATTAAGAAATTAACTTGTTTTTATTTAATGATATAAAACAAAAAAGTAGTGTTGATGAAAAGCGGTAACATTTATGAAGAAAAGAAGATGGATATAACAGACCGATAATTACCCATTCTTTAATAAATTTCTTTAGATTTAAAATTTTAGAAGAGATTGAGAATAGTTCATTAAAAAATATAATGAAATTATATCTTCTCTGATCAAGAAGGATCATTAAAAAAGAGAAGCATAAACGTAAGATTTGGATTTCAGAAGAAATTTCAAAAAATTGTTAAATTTGATCACACTGATAACGGCTGGAAAACAAACTTCTTACAACAAAATCACAGATGTATATATATATATATGTCTATATATATACAGGTTTTAACAATTCGTAGTAAAATTTACAAAAATCATACGGGAAAATAGGTTTTTTGACCTTTGAACCAAACAGAGTAGAAAATCGAAGATTTCGAAAATTGCTGTTTTCGCTTCATGCGACTTTGTAAATTTTACCCATTATTTAAACAATATTAATAAACATATATTATATATATTTAAATATATATATATTATTTATAATAAGACAGAAATTTAGAGTTTAGACTCCAGAAATCAGAACTTATAAGTTCAGCTTTGAGAATTGAAGTAAGGTAAAAGAAAATATTCCACACAAACTTATTATGAAGAAGAAATCATATGAAGAACATTGTCCTTCATCCAACAGACAGCAAAGGAGAACATATTACTCCACAGAAATATTGTATTTTAAATTAATATTAATTAAAGAAGTTAATTAATATCCAATTAATAACCCTTTTAGGAAGAAAGAGACTCCTAAATAGCACAAATATCAAGAAGAAATTGATATTTTTCAAATAGAAACTCTTTAAGGAAAAGAGATTGATATAATCCAACTTAAGTAGTATATTAAAGGAAGGTTTAAGACAAAAGACAGCAGAAACTAATTATTGCTTCAGTATTATAAGAAAAATAATGAAGTACTTAGATTTAAATTCAAGAAATCTAGATAGAATACTAGAATAACATTTTATTCTAGCAAATTTTAAAATAAAACTTTGAAGAAAGGTTGAAGTTTTGAAAACAGAATTTATAGGACATTTTTATTTATTTTCCTTATCTTTTAGGAAATAAATTTAGATTAACAGTCTTTGTTTGAAAATTAACAGATATTATGTTGCACTAATTTTGCAAAGAATTTAGCAAATTTGTTCAAATCATTGATGAACTTCAAAGATACCAAAACTTATATTATTTTCTTCTCATGAATTTTCAAAAGGCTCATGTGACAAAAGTTTTTACCGAAAGTTTAGGAGAATAGAAGAAGAAGCTAGAAATATCCTTTGAAAATGTTCAATGAACTCTTAGTCAGAAATAAGAAACCTATTCTTTGGAACTTTACATCAAATTTTAGAAAAAGCATGATAAGACCAATAGGTGCTTGATCATGTAACATGGATAAAAAGATGTTTATTTATTAATTATTTATATTCAAATGTTAATAAATAACATATTGTCTTATGCCTACATAGTTTATAGGATAAGAAAAGGGAAAGAAAATAAGAATTTTTATTCTATTTTAACCATTGGGGCTTTACAGAAAAGAACCTAGGTTAATATTTTTGAAACAGAAGGTTCCAAATAAAGGATAGATAGTTTTCTTTAGTTTTTAGTCTTCAAGAGACTATATTATCAGAAAAGATATCTGATAAGAGAAAATATAACATCAGAAATTAACAAAATGTAGAATAAAAAGATATTTTAGATTGCTATTTAAGGAAGACAACCTGTAAAAGAAGGAATTGGACACCCTTTTAGATAGGAACCTCTTCATTGATAGCTTTCAAAACTCTAATACATTTACATTTTTGTTCACCATTTAAAGTGAGTTTTCCAGTTGCAGAAGTTTAAACAACCTTTGACCCTAGATAAGAAATCGAAGTTTACTTCTAAATGAACTTGGACACTTCATTGAAAGTAAAAGAAAGAATAAATAGACCTATGAATATAGGGGTAGATATAAAAGACAGAAAAAAGGTTCATTCTTTTATAGATACTAGCATAGAAAAGGTTAGTTAATGGTCAGAAGTTGTGATAATTTAGACAACAATATGGAAACGAAACTTTTTAATAATTCTGTTAAAAGAACACATACAGAATCATTCGAGACTCATCCGTGAAAAAAGGAGAGAATCCTTACTATTTTCAGAACTCAGAAATAACCAGGAATTCCATAGGATTGGAAGGATAAGCCGGTTATTCACCAAGGAGTTCTAGCAACTATTCAGGAATTGTAAATCGGCAATGAAGACTTTACAAGGAATATTTACCGTTGGCTGCTACTTTTGAGAACTCGTAGATAAAATTAAGAAAGTAATGAAAACTTTCATTAGGTTTAAGGAAAAGCCTCTTTAGGCATTGAAGAAACTCGTAGATAAAATTAAGAAAGTAATGAAAACTTTCATTAGGTTTAAGGAAAAGCCTCTTTAGGCATTGAAAATAAATTTCAGTCAACATGGAGATCAAGAACTCTGTTTTGAGAATAATTAGTGCCATAATGGTCAGAAGAGTATGTTTAAAAACCACTTGTGTTTTATTTTAATAAATAATGAATTGTCATAAATGGTATAGGGATAAGATAGCCCGAAACTAGAAAATAACAGACTTAGAAACATCAATCCTACAGGAATATATCCTCAATTCCGTGACACATTGAAGCAATAGTATAGAAAGAGATTTCATTTCTATTTAACTTGAAACACCTAGGAGGACACGACTCTTAGTATTGAACTAAATCATATATGAGAGCCTTGCTCCACACATATTTAATAAACAATAGTGTTGGCGTAAGAACAAGAGACAAAAGAGACATTGTAGTGATAAGCTAGAAAAAGTTAATTTACCACTCGTAGAGATGAAACCTCTTTTGCATTCATTCACACACATGAGCAGTTATTTCTCTCAAATAGCATCAGAAATTGGATATAAGAGGATAAGAAAACAATTAGAGAAAGAATCGGTGCTTGCCCGGTTTATAAATAGAAACAAAATTGAGTAATCTTTCATTCATATATTGAACGCATGCGTTGGTAAGAGAACTCTATAGCGTAGAAAGAAAATGAAATCTTCAAAAGGTACCGTAATACTACACTATGAGAGAACACATGGGAATAATTGCATGGGATGTTGGGAATGGATAGCAGATGGAAGTAGACCTAGAGGAAAACCAAGAATAAGAAGGAAGGAAACCATTGGAGAAATTCTCAGGAGGTTTGAAATGCCAGACATCGAAGCTCTGCTAGAATCAGAAATTTTAAATGATAGAATAAGATGGGGGAACATGCTGGTTTCCCTGACAGACATATAGCCTACTTCTAGAAGTTGAGGATTATTATTATTATTATTATTATTATTATTATTATTATTATTATTATTATTATTATTATTATTATTATTATTATTATTATTATTATTATTATTATTATTATTATTATTATTATTATTATTATTATTATTATATATATTATTTATTATTAATTATTATTATTATTATATTAATTATTATTATTATTTATTAATTATTATTATTTTATTATGATTATTATATTATTATTATTATTATTATATTATTATTATATTATATTAATTATTATTATTATAATTATTATAATTATTAGTATAATAATAATATAATTAATTAAATTATAATAATAATTATAATATATTATTATTATTATTATTAATTATTATTATTATTATTATTATTATTATTATTGTTATGTTATTGTTTATGTTATTGTTATTGTTATTATTATATTGTATTATTATTATTATATTATATTATTTATATATTATTATATTATTATTATTATTATTATTATTATTATTATTATATTATTATTATTATTATTATTATTATTATTATTATTATTATTATTATTATTCATCCGTTCTCGTAACCACAAATGGAAGACTACAAGAAGACTTCGAACCTATACATTGCGAGGAAGTGAGACAAGCTATAAGAGCCTTGAAAGAATGGAAAGAACCCAGGAGTCGATGGACTAAATAATGAATTATTCAAAACAGAGAAGGTATGGTGACATGGATGACAGAACTTATAAATTGTATATGGAGAGAGAAAAACATACCGTCAGATTGGAGAAAAACTGTGATATGCCAATTCATAAAAAAGGAGATAGAAGAAAATGCCAGAATTAACAGAGGAATAGTGTTGCTGTTGAGTGCATATAAAATATACGAGAGGGTAATAGAGAAAAGACTTCGGAGAGAATTAGAGGGAAAGAATTGGAGAGTGCAAACACGGATCAGGCCAAAAGAGAATGTAATTGACTGATATTCTCTTTAAAAATGATAGTGGGAAGAGCATAGAATGGAATAAGGTAGCATATATCGCATTTATAGATCTAGGAGAAAGCTTTTGATACAATACAAAGAGCAGAGATTGTGGATGTGATGGAGACCCTGCATATGGAAATAAATAAGCTGATAAGATAGTTAAGGAAGTTATGATTAAAACCCCATAAAACACGGTTAGAACGGAGAGGAAGGAGAAATGTTTGAACGAAGACTGGAGTAAAGCAGGGCAGTGTGCTGTCCCCTTTATTTTGCATTATATCTGGACAACTGCTTGAAGAGGATAGTTGTAAGAGAGGATAGGGAAAACACCCCTTTGTATACGCTGACGACGCGGCTTTGGTGACAAAGGAACAACACGAACTATAGCTGCTGTGAATTCTTGGAATGAAGTTATGATGAAGTGGGGAATGAAAATAAACAGGGAGAAGACGAAGATAATGACGATATCGAGACAGGGAGAAACACGCGGAGACATGGATGGAAGGTAAACACAGTTTAAAACAGACAGCAGAATTCAAATATTCTAGGAATAATATTCATGAGAAAGGATGGGATAAATTCAAACTGAGGAGAAAGAATAACAAAATATTCAAAAGAATGTGGGAATGTTGTACCCATGATTTTTGGCACGAGAGGAGTGCCAGTAGAGAAAATTGACTATTATACAACCATCTACGACCTAATATTACTATACGGCGTCGGAAATGTTTGGGTACTTGACACGATGCCAGAAGAGTAAAATAGAAGCTGCGGAAATGCGAGTGTTAAGATTAAAAAAGAAGAGTAACGCTGAAGGACAGAGTTAGAAGTGAAGCAATAAGAGAAGAGTTCGGAGTCCGCCCAATAATGGAATGTATTGAAAGAAACCAGCTGAGATAGTTCGGTCTGTGCAGAGAATGGAGGACTTTAGATACCCCGAAGGACTACTTAATGGAGACCCTATCGGAACGAGGACCAGTGCGTAAGACCCACAAGAAAAAGAGGAAGGATGCGTGAAGAAGCAATACGTCGAGGGAGAAACGATGGAGAATGTGGAAAGAACGGCACTATTTGAAAGACGGACGTTTGGAGAATTCTGAGGAGCAACACTTGACAGATTCTACTCTTCTCAAGTATTAATCAAGAGAAATTATTATATTATTATTTATTATTATATTATTTGAAATATTTATTATTATGTATTTTATTATTAGTGTATTATTATTATATTATTATTATTATTATTATTATTATTATCTCTTATTAGTATTATTATTATTTATTATTTATTATTATTACTTATTCATTATTGTATTTATTTTTAATTTTTATTTTTATTATTATTATTATATTATTATTATTATTTTATTATTATTATTATTATTATTATTATTTTATATTCATATATATTATTATTATTATTATTATTATTATTATTATTTCTTTTATTATAAAATCATAAATAATGATATGATAGTGAAAATTATAATTATTATTATTATTATTATTATTATTATTTTATTATTATTAATATTATATTATTTATTATTATTATTATATTATATTTTATTATTATATTATTATATATGTTGTATATTACTATTATTTATTATTAATATGATATACGCTATTATTATTTACTGTTATTATTATTTTATCATATCGTATATATAATTTTTCTTTTGAATTTTATTATATAAAACAAATTCCTATTAATATTGCATTATTATTATTATATATTATTTTATTATATTATTGATTATTTAATTATTTATTATTATTATTATTATTATTGTTATTTGCTATTTCTACTAACATTAAGTGTTCTATTAATTAAAATTGCTTTGGATGTAAAACATTAAGCTTAATCCATAACCCAATTACTTCAAATTTAATCATATTAATATTCATTTTGGGGCTCAAAGACACAACATTGTGTTGCAGTTAGTTAGCCCCCTTGTCAGGTAATTTTATACCATATAGGTACGTGAGTAATATTATATAATACAACTTACAATTATAACAACATTGAAAAATTTATTATTATAGACTTTAATTTAATACATTGAAGTAATTATATAATTCATAACACAATGAATAAAGTTATATTCACAACTATTGATAATATTATTTATATTTTATTAATTTTATTCAGGAATAAAAATATAAATAAATCACATATAGAGAACCAAACTATTAAGTAAAATATACCAAGGTTGTGACTCTCCGAAACAAAATTTTCCTATTATCTGCTCATTTAATCAAATATGAAATATAAATTGAAATTAAAATGATGATATATTTTCTTTATATTTTATAATATATATTTATATATTATATATATTTATAAGTGGAATAAGTTATAAATAATAAACACATTGAAAATTTATACGTTATTTATCAAGAAATATAAATAACACATAAAGCGGACATAAAATAAATAATTATTAAATCATCATACGTTATACTCTATATATCACACAGCGAAAAATTATATATCAACCTTGCAAAATAACACAGTATATATATATATACTATTATATATATATATATATAATATATATATATAAATAATATATATATATATTATATAATATATATAATATGTATATATTACCTATATATATAGTATATAGACATATCATATATAGAATAAAAAGGATTAGTTTTTTATATAATTTAACTAGAAAAATATTAATAATTTGAATAAAATTATTATATAATTAGAAGAGCGATTTCAAAGACAGGAATTAATGTGATTATCAGTTTTATATCTTTAATATATTATAATATATTATTTATATATGAATAATGAATAAAATATTTTTATCCAAATTCATGAAATAAAGTTAAATAATAATTTTTATAAGAATATATAATGCAAGAATAATTAAGTTATATACAAGAAACTTTCTATAACATATTATAGATGAAAGGTGTTTTTAAAAGAGATAACTATCATTATGTATTAATAGTATATATATATATTATATAAATATTATAGGATTTATAGTTTTCCACTCTCAAGTTCTGTTTTCGCATTATAATCTTAAAAAGAGGACGAAAATATTAAGAAAAGAACAAACCAGATTATCCCTATATATAGAAGTTATAATAATTTGTTGATTTAATGCATAATCACAAAAAAGAATTATTAAATAACTATTACAATTATTTGATTCCATAGATAAATAGATTAAAGTAAGTAGATAAGAGGTTATGAGACGAAGTATTGACATATGATTGTCAATCTCGCTATCTTTCATTCAACTCTAATTCACTAATATCATCAGGAAAGTAAGCAATATTGTATTTGGCTGATAATATATATATATATATGTATCTTAGGTATATATATTATATATATAGTATATTATATATATATATTATATTAATATATATATTATATATATATATATATAATATATATATATATATATATTATATATATATATTTATATATATATAATATAGAATAAATATTATATATATTTTATATTATTTAAACAATGATACAACATTATAAATATTGAGTATATGATATTATATCTATACTCAAACACTAATATCACAAAATATTAAATATTAAAGTAGACAGTACTTACTAAATAATAAAGGCATATGGTAAAAATCAGTCTTATTTACTTATTATTCTTTTTACCTCATTGAATAAGAATTTTTTGAAATTAATTTAAAACAAATGAATAACTTGTACCATTAAGATAAAATTCGGTAATCAACTTTGAAAGAATAATATTCTCTAACTCGGTAACTTAACTATAACAATCATTTGCCTCAAATAGAAACTTTATTTGATTAAAATAAAATTATCTTCATTGTTTTATGTCTGATATAGCAAAGGTTAAAAAGTAAAGTTTTCCAGCAATTT
>JABUQX010029998.1:52500-55000 GCA_015478945.1 Trachelipus rathkii
TTCTCTTTGCTTACTTATATCTAGCTTTCTTTCAAATCGCTCAATATCGGCTGTTGTTGATGTGGTTGATGGGGCGACTTCTTCTTCTTTTCTGTCAATAGTGGTGTTCCTCAGGGTTCTGTCTTATCTCCTACTTTATTCCTACTTTTCATTAATGATCTTCTCACCTGCACCTCTAACTCTATCCACTCGTATTCCGATGACTCGACCCTTCATTCTTTAACTCATATCAATTCTACTCCCACTTTTACTTCTGGAATTGCCTCTCATCTTAATCTTTCCGATTTTATTCTCGCTGATGGATAGAAATAACTTTGTGAAATTCAATTCTTTAAAACCCCAACTTTTACAAATCTCCTTCTCCAAAATACCTTCTAACTTTCCTGTCTCTTTCGACGGTTCTGTCGTCTCTCCTGTTGACAATGTAAACATCCTTGGCCTTAACATGAACAAAAAAATGTCTTGGAAACCTCACATCACAACGTTTGCTAGGGCGGCCTCAAAGAACTGGAAGTTCTGTTTAGACTGTGAGAATTTCCTCCTTTTCTCAGTTGCTCCGCTATACAAAGGTCTCATCCGCCCATGTATGGAGTACTGCTCTCATATCTGGGGGGGGCTCTGGTTTCACCCGGCTTTTGGACAGGGTCGAGTCAACGGCAAAAAGGCTTATAAACTGTTCTGCACTTTCCAGTTCACTTGACCCTCTATCTTTGCAAGGCGATGTTGGTGCTTTATCTCTATCCTATAGGTACCGCAGCGGCAAGTGCTCGAGGGAACTTATCACTCGCGTACCACCACCTTTACGACGCCTTCGTAGCACAATAGGTGCTGTATCTTCGCACGAGTATTGTGTTGACATTGGTAACTCCAGGCTAGTTTGCTGTGGTGCTTCCTTCTTTCCCACCACCTCTGTTTTGTGGAATTCTCTTCCATCTTCTGTATTTCCTACTGAATTTAATCTCCTCACTTTAAAGCCTGCGTCTGTGCTCATATGCGTAATTTGCGCTAGAGGGTGAACTTTTGAGAGTAATACACCCCCTCCTTGAATAGGGCTCTGCCCGTGAGTGGTGGTGACAACTGTAAAAAAAAATCCTTGAATGGGCAGATATGTGGCAAATGAACTGAATCTCCTATTCCCCCCATCCAAAACATCATTCAGATTATCCCAGAAAATCATACTCTTTTCAACATTACCCTCAGATGGATCATATGTCGCAACCACACAAATTTTGACCTTTTCAAACTTAAATTTAACCTTTAGACTTCTAGTACTCACACACAAAATCTACCATAGCTCTCTACCACAACTCACTCATCAGAATTGCAAATCCTTCTATCCCCCTCTCATTCCTTTCCACAGCAACACAAACACATTTCACACCACACCACTCATTTTCACCGTTTCCTTTCATCTTTGTTTCAGTCACAGTGAGCAAATCAAATTTGCCCTTTCTAAATACATCCATCACCTCTCTCCTCATCTCCTCAACATTTATTCCTCTGACATTTCATATACAGATACGATTCATACATTTTCGCCGAAGGATAGAAGGGCGCTTACTGCGATCACGACCTTCTCCGAGGCATGCATTAACATTCCTGGCAAAAGATAAGTGGTAGTAGGCAGCCAACCTAACTACCACCGTCCCTTAGTCGCCTTCTACGACACGCAGGACATACGATGTGGGCAATTTTTTCTCCCTACACGTATGGATTATAAGGGATAGGGATGTCTGTAAGATGTTGTCTAGAAGAGGGGTGTGAATATAAGTATGTGTATATGATATGTTGTCTGGAGGATGAGTGTGGATATGAACGCATAACAGAAAGGCGAACCATTAGGCACTGGAATGTCATACATACCATAAATATATATAAGGTATATATATATATATATATATATATATATATATATATATATATATATATATATATATATATATATATATATATATATATATATATATATATATATATATATATATATATAAAAATTATTATTATTATTATTATTATTATTATTATTATTATTATTATTATTATTATTATTATTATTATTATTATTATTATTATTATTATTATTATTATTATTATTATTATTATTATTGAGTTTTAATATTATTCAAAATTCTTAATATTTGTTCAATTAATCGGCAAAATAATCGGCGAAATTTGCCGATGACGATGACGATGACGATTGAAAAAAATATGCCGATTTTGCCGATGACGATGACGATGACGATTAATCGTCCCATCACTAATATATATATATATATATATATATATATATATATATATATATATATATATCTTTTTACTTATATGAATATATATATATATATATATATATATATATATATATATATATATATATATATATATATATATATATATATATATATATATATATATATATATATATATATATATATATATATATATATATTCATAAATATATCTCTGATCCACCCTCTACTATTGAGAGTGAAAGACTGTTTAG
>JABUQX010029999.1:0-7500 GCA_015478945.1 Trachelipus rathkii
GGTTGAGTAAATTAGTTGTATAGGCCGGAAGGAGGGTATATATATATATATATATATATAAATATATATAATATATATATATATATATATATATTATATATTTATATATATACTATACTATATATATATATATATATATATATCATATAATATACTATATCTAATATATATATACTATATTATATATATAGAGAGAGAGCACACACACACACACCTTGCTCAGTGGTATATACTATATATATATGTATATTACTAACTAAATATACTAATATATATATATATATATAATATATATATATATATATATATAATATACTACTACTTATATATTATATATATATATATATATTATACTATATTATATATATATATATACTATATATAATATACTATATTATATAGAGAGAGAGACCAGAGAGAAAAAGAGACGAGAGGAGAGAAGTTCACGCTTGGCCTCAGTGGCGTTTAAGGCCGAGCTTTTTGGTCACCTTTAAAAACGAGGTATTCCTCTCAATAGGGTTCGACATCCTCGTTCGGTACGTGAACGGAACACTATTGTACGCTAGAGAACGGCAGCTCCTACCCAGTAAAACAAATTATATATTCGGAATCAGCGGAAAATCTAAGGATGGGATTAATTTTTTTTTTTTTTTTTTTTTTTTTTTTTTTTTTTTTTTTTTCTTTTGGAAGTAATTTTTTTTTTTAACTAAAAGGAATACCCTAGGGTTAACCGCAAAGATGGCAGGAGTCGGGGTCTCTCGGCCTCCCGGTGGACGACGGGGGGGACTAATCCCCCCCTCCGGGCATGGTCTCCGGAACCCCCGCCTCTTTGGTCTTTGCGGTGTCGCGCGGGGTTCCTTCCGACCATCCCCCTCCGGCGGTATGAACTCCCCCCCTCTGCCCCCGTCGGCTCGAGCCCCCTAAAAAAAAACTTTGAAAATTTTCCAAAAACCAAAACAAAATTATTTCACCCACAAATTTCAGGGGGCTCCGAGCCCCGACGGGGGACAGAGGGGGACGTTTCATACCCCGGAGAGTGCCATCGGGTCGGCAGGAAAAAACCCCGCGGGACACCCAAAACCAAGCGGGGGTTCCGGCAACGACCATCCCCGGAGCGGGGGGGATTAGTCCCCCCGTCGTCCACCGGCGAGGCCGAGACACCCCGACTCCTGCCATCTTTGGGGTTTACCCTAGGGTATCCTTTAGTTAAAAAAAAAACAAAATTTACGTCTCAAAAAAAAAAAAAACAAAACCTAACAAACCAATAAACGAAAAAAAAGTTAAATCCCATCCTTAGAATTTTTCGCTGATTCCAAATATATAATTGTTTTACTGTAGGGCACCTGCCGTTCTCTAGCTACATACTGTAAGCATTAAAAAAATCTGACCATCTATATATATATATAATTATTTATTATAATATATATATATATATATAATATTATATATCATATATATATATATATATATATATATATATATACATTATATATATATATAACTATATATATATATATACCAAATAATAAATATTTACGTGGAAATAAACTAAAAAATTTAAATAAAATGAATTGAAAAATATTTGAATTCCAAGAACAACAAAATTAAAAAAATGGGATGCTTCTTTATAGCAATCGATTTTTATTTTAATTATTTGATTAATAAAAAATTATTACCAACCTTTTCAACTATACTAAATTATTTTGAGGACCATGTATTTTCAGCATCGTCCTCATATATATATATATAGATATATAATCCTATATATAATATATATATATATAAATATATACTATATACTAATACTACTATATATCACATACGGCTATATATACTATACATATTATATATATATAGTATACTATCTAGTAATAAAATATATATATAATATATATATATACTATATTATATATATATATATTATTATACTATATATATATATATATATATATATAATATATATGACTATATATTTATATATACATATATAATATATATATATATATATTATATATATATTATAAGAATACTATATATATATATATATATAATCATATATATATAATAAATATACATATATATATATGAGTTTTAAACCAAATATAACCTATATATATATATTATATATATATATATATATATATAATAAATGCTCTTAAATAACGAATAGACGTGGGGCATGAGAAAACCAATCAAGTAAAAAACAAACGTTAAAGAGGAAATTTCCTTATTGATAATAAATAACATGATATTAAAACCTCTTTTAAAAGAACTCCTAACAACTGCTATATATTCTTTAAATGGCACTTTTATATTCAAAATACAAAGAAAATAAAAGATGGAAAATCATAAACAAGAAAAATAGAGGCAAGAAAAAAATGAAGTCTTAAGAGGAGAAAAAAAAGAATATGAACCTACTAAAAAAAATACGAAAATTTAAACATATATATTTTTTTTTAGATACCTAAGAAATCATCATAAAGGAAATAAAATGGGTTGTATGAATATTCCACCCGAAAGTTCATTTATTTAACGACACTTTGCAACCGCGAGGTTCGATCGATTCTTTTTTTTTTTTTTTGTTATTTTCTTTTGTTTTTTTTTTTTACCGTTTTTCATTAACTCACTTGACTGCTTAAAGCTTCAGGCAGTCTTGTTTTCAAGAAAGAGAAAAAAAAGGATACTAAAAAAAGTCTATATAGAAAAATTGTAAGCGTTTAATTTGTGTCCAAATAAAGATCTTGGTCATATTATGGCTACTTCCGTATCCATATTATCAATGAACTTGTACAAGCGGCATAGTGAGGTACAAGAGAAATATGGGTTATGTTGTGTTATAGAGGTTTTATAATAGTGTTAGCTGCTAGGCATGGCGATGCGATGCTGACACAGCTTCAGTTTTTCTAGTGCAGTGCGGTGCAGCACGCTGCAGTGCCTAACTGTACGGCATGATGCGATTCAGGGAAGCACGGTGATATGCACTGTTTTTAATTTCTTTTTGTTGCTGCCGCTTACAGTTTGGTATACTCCCTCCAGGTGCGGTACGGTACTGGTGACGCACTCCAGTGCAGTGTCATGCGGTGCTGTGCTCGACCAGCAATATTTCATAGTAGTTGAACTTTATAATAGATAAGTCTCATAAGTCACGCATTAGAAAAATCCAAATAATGTTTTTTATGCTGCCTGCCTATAAGAAACATTTATGTATGTTTCTGATACTTCTTTTATAAGACTCCTCTTTTTACAGAGATATTTTACACTTCAATTAGTAATATATATATATATATATATATATATACTATATATACTATATTATATATTATATATATATATATATATATATATATCATATATATATATATATATATATAATATTATAATAATAATATATAAATACTATATAGTATATATATATATATATATATATTATATATACTATATATATAACATATAAATATTATATATATATATTATATATATATATATATATATATTATATATATATATATAATATATATAAACTATATATATATATATATATGCATAGAAACTATTTACTAAGTAATTTCGTAAATATAATTAATGTATGAATAAAATCTTTTAGTCACACACACACCTACACACCCACCCACACACTATACACACACACCCACACACACCGACAGAGAGGAAGTCCACGTTCAGTAATTATATTCCTGACAATGTGCTTGCCATTAAATTAAAAGGCCGCCCAAAGTAAATAAATGAGGCGAAGAAATTCTATAATTAAATTTATCGAAACATTGGCAGTAATTATTTAGATAGTGAGTAAAATTAGTTCTGTATTGATGGCCGAAGGAGGGATATAAATATATTTATATTATTATATATATATAATATATAATATTACTATATATATATATATATATAATATATATATATATATATATAATATATATATATATATATATATATATATATATATATATATACCTATATATATATTATATATATAATACCTATTATATGCGAATGATTTGGTCTGTGTGCGAGCCATCTGAAGAGAGTTTGAGCATCGATTGGTAGGAGAGATTGGCAGCGCGTGTGTAAACTGGAGGGGTTTGAAAGTAAACCGTAGCATCCCAAGAGTAAGGTTATGGTTCGTGAGTGAGGGGACAGTCCTCCAGTAGTGAAGTTTATGTTAGCAGGTGAGCAGCTGGAAACAGTGTCTGAAGTTTAGATATTTAGGGTATGTGTTGGATGAGAAGGAACGGATGATGCAGAGTGTAGTAGGAAAGTTCGTGAATGGCAGGAGCGTTGCTTACAATGGAAACAGTCTGCGTGAATGCAACAGGACTAAGTCTTTGAGCTGTGCTACGGTTCTTACATGAAGGTATGTTGCTACCTGTGTTATTAGCATAGTAGTGAGACTATGGTCTGAGATAAGAAGTATAGATCTAAAGCTCAATGTGTTCAGATTGGAACCAATCTTAGGGGCATGGCTAGGGCTGTGAGAAGAATAATGAATACAAAATGAGGAAATGAAAACAACTTAGACGAATTGAATAGATGGTCACATGAAGAACCACGGCCGTAAATAGAGAGCATCAAATCGAAAGTATGTTGAGATGGGTTTGGTCATGTGGAAAGCAAATGAACGGTAGTCGGTTGGTACAGCGGAATTGTATAAGTGGTGGAGTGTGGGGGGAACCGACCGGCTGGGGAGGAACGCAAGAGAAAGTGGATTGAGTCGGTTGAACGAATGTCTGAAAGAGAGAAAAGTGAGTTTTTGGTAGAGGCCGAGAATGAAGGTGCAAATAGGAGTGAATGGCGTGAGGTTTTGATCGAAAACAATATGGGCGGCATGCGTTGTGGCCCACCTGCCGCCAAGGGATGAACTCTTACATTGCACGATCACCATAGTGAGAGGGTCCGTCGCGGTCCATTGAAGCTCTAGGGTGGATTTTTGGTCTGTGACGAGTTCCTCACTAATTAATGGTACTGAGGGGGTGGTAAGGCTGGGCTTTCTTTTCGACTTCTGTCATATTCTTCTACTGCTTTTCTTTTCCGATGCATGTTACGCACCTTACTCCAATCTTGGGAAACAAAAGCGGAGGATGATGAACAGAAGGCAAGAAGAAGATATATATATATATATATATATATATATATATATATATATATATATATATATATATAATATATATACTATATATATATATATCAATAATATATATATATATTTATATATATTATATATAATAATATAAATATATATATTATATATATTATCATATATATATATATATATATAGTATATATATATATATATATATATATATATATACTATATATATATATATTATAATATATATTATAAATATATATTAAAGAGAGATTAGTTGGCTCGATGGATTAAGGCGCAGCTTTTTGGTTCACCTTTAAACACAAGCGATTCCCCTCTTCAATATGGGTTCGAATTCCTCGTCGGCTTACGTGAACGGACAACAAAAAAAATTTTTCGTTCGTAACATTTTTTTCCTGCCAATATTTACGGTATTGTAGTTTACGCCATGTGGTGTATTACACTAATCTCGATACCCACACATCACTAAAAACAAAGCCAACACATACAACAGAAAAATCTATTCACATACAAATCCCTCTTCTCATGCTTCTCGCATTGGAAAAACGCCGCGTATTAGGATGCGAACCCACGCCTGCGGTGGCAAGCACTTCCGACTGGCGTTGCAGCTGAACGGCAGGGCTTGCTATCGGCCTCAATATCCTTGTGCTTTAACCACTTTGATAAGAAACCAAAAAACATAGTTATCCCTCGACCAATTTCCGATCTCGGCATTGAGGCTTTCCGAGCTCAGGCGATTGAGGCTATGTTGGTTGAGCAATAACTAGCCATATATATATATATATATATATATATCTATATTATACTATATATATCACACATATTATATATATATATATATCATATATATATATATATAATATATACTATAAAAATATATATGTCCTATGTCTATGTATCATTCTCAGAGGACGTAAAAATAATCAAGCAATCTCATTTGCAAAACAATAACAAATTAATGATGCTAGCAACATCTAGCAACCCATAAACGAAGTTGCCATCAATATTTTGACCATTTCTTAAGATGACTTTTTCACCTTGCTTACAAAGAACCGTCATCAGTTCTTTAAAATTAAAACGCAACCATCTCTTTGAATAGTTCTTCTAAAGTTTTTGGATTCCCATTCAAACAATATATTGAATTCTATCGCAAAATTTGGATATTACAGTAACATGAAAACCTAATTCACTTATCAGTTCTTCCAAAACACTTTAAAAACGAAAAATTCTTACTCGCTTTAAAATACAAACAACTTGTAAAATTTTATTTTAATTTATCACTCCACAGACGTTTCTAGCCACGTCACTCACTAATGTATGAAACCATCAAAAAGTAAACTACCACACTCAATCTGACAACGGGGTGTACCAAAATCACATCCTTAAAACCTCTCTTACAAATCAACCAATGACGGACTAAAATTCATTGAAATTTATCCCTTTCGTTAATACAGCCAAATATTCAAAATTATTCCACCACAAAACAATATTTCCTGTTATAAACATCACCATAAACAAATATTCTAAAGATTTACTAGTTTATTTTGTCGATTATGACCAATGTGTTAAAACACGTAAAATAACATATAAAATTTCACCTTTACTTCCATACTATAAGTGCGAATTACAGTCATAATAATTTGGTTTCATCCTTGAATAATTTTTGTTTAAGTTTATGAGATGCGTTTAAAATGTAAGAAACTCTTAAATGTATGTGTTATTTTATATGTAAGCAACACATTTGTGATGATTGACAAATTAAATGCGTTAAATCATATAAAACCTTCCATGGTGTAGCTATAATACATCTCAGCAAACGACGATTAAACCTTTTTATTAACGCATTCCCATCAGACGAATGCAACCCTTGCTAAACTCAAATTAGGTTACATACTCAAATTTTTATACAGTAAATGAATTTGTTATCGAAAACAGTGACTGAAAAAAATTCGGAACATTTCATACAACTTGCACACAATCAAACATTCTCAGATCATACTATAGTCGGTTTTGCTGTTGTGTCATTATTCACAAAAGTACCGGTAACTTTCACTCTGGATTTACTAGAAAACCATCTCTCCCAAAATAATATTAGTTTACAACCTATATATATATCTATAAATTAGTAATATATATATATTTAACTATATATATAATTATATATATATATATATATATATATATTATATATATTACTGGAACTTCTCCTTTAAAGGGTAGTTAACCGATATATATCGAACGAACAATGTAATCGATTTTTTTTTCGATTATTTCAGGGAAAAAGTGCGACAAGGTTGAAAATGAGTTTTTTTTTTTTTTTTTTTTTTTTTTTTTTTTTTTTACTAATGAATACCCAAGATTAGAATAGGCAACAT
>JABUQX010029999.1:15000-20000 GCA_015478945.1 Trachelipus rathkii
CAAGCCAGCAAATTCCTATGATTTACCTCCAGGAGGCCATTACATCTAGGATTTGAGCTACACGTAGTCCGGTGCTCCATTCCCACGGCCCTACATACTTCCTCAAACAAGCGACTAGTGAAATTCGCACCTAAATCCGAAATAATTACCTGAGGAATTCCACAGAATGGAAATAGCTCGTGAATGAATGCATTTAATATTTCTCCCGAATTTATTTCTTTGAGAGGCACAGCAAACAAGTACTTACTGTAGCGGTCAATTAACGTAAGTAGGTATTTGTACCCTCTCGCATTAGGTAACTTAAGTATATCCACATGAACGGCTTCGAACTTCTTCGTTACTTCTTTAAAAACACCGTAATCAGGACTTATACCTGGTACGGTTTTATTTTTCTGACATGCTGAGCACGTGCGGACAAACTGTTTTATCCTTTTTATGCATGTGCTGAACACAATCCATTTTTTATGCTAAGCGCGGGTTTTTTATTCACACCAAGTGGTCCTTTTTGTGGTATTCGCTTGATTACCTTCTGCAACTATTTTCAGGCACAAAATGCGCGCATAGTTTTTAAAGATACATACGACCATTTAATTCTATCTTCTTTCGTCATAAAAGAATTTCTTTTTGTTTTATGTAACTTCAAAGTTGTTTTTCTCTTTCTTAAGCCTCATTCAGCTAAGGTATTTATTGACTGTTGGTGCTGTCCTAATTTCTTCAAAGTCCAAATCTCGTTTGAAATGCGAGACTAATATCTTTGCATTTTTATCCAAACGTTGTTACTAAATTTATTTTTGCAATTTCCAATATGGTTGCTTCAGTGAGAAACTGCTATTTTCAATTTCGAGCAGACCGATCTATCGGTGGCACATTCATTCATTACCTAGTTAATAGCAACCCTACGTCACTCGCTATAGTAACGCCCAGTGATTTGCTCAATCTGCCGTTTTGGTGATCGGTGGGCGGAGTTCACAGCTAACACTAAAGTCGACCTGCATCTTCTCCTACCGTCATCCTATCTTGGGGCTATATTTATTTCGCAGTAAATTTTTTAGTAAGCATTTTGATTTTTCGTAATTAACTCCATGTGATATTAAAGTAGCTCAAAATCGCGAGTTCCCTCATTCCCTAGCATTATAATTTTGTACATCATTAGCATGATTTATTTTATATACAACGCCCGTGAACACGTACAGATACGTACATGCTTTCCCGCTAAAATTGACCCATATTTCTTGAATAATTTGTTAACCGCCAATAAAAGCTTATTTTACTGGCAAAAGTATCGTTTTTCTGTGTATTAAAAAGACTCCACTATAAAACGAAAAGGCGTGCCTGCCTCATCGCCGACATAATTACGGAATTAAAAGCTTTATTATTTGGCATAAATGGTCCTTTGAGAGGCCGCGTCGACTGCCGGAAACTGAGCCGTGAGGCGTCGGACGAATCGCTTGTTTTATCTACAAAATCAGACTTCTCAGCCTCGGGAGACCAAGTGATTTTTTTATTAGAACTATTCTTTCCCTTCAAATAATTATACAAAGGCAACGTTAGATTTGTAAAACACGGTATATTTTGGCGGTAAAATGAAATTCTGCCCACAAACGAACGCACTTCTTTTATGGTTACCGGCCGAGGAACATTAATTATTTCCTTAACCTTTTCAGACAATGGCGCAAGCCCTTCTTCCGTCAAGTCAAAACCCAAAACCTTTTTACCCCAAATTCGCATTTTTTTTTATTTAAACAAATTTTAAATATTTATCTCTCAAATAACTTGTTTAAGTAGCAACCAGTGGTCTGATAAAATCTTTTTCCTATCAAAATATGCGTCTAAATCCGTGTACACCGGGAATGCGCTTTGAGTAATATCGTTAAAAATCTATGAAACATTGAACTCGAAATTTTTACATAATCGGTAATTGTCTAAAAGAAAAATTTCCGATCATTGATAGTAAAATAATGTTGATCGGCTTCTGCCAAAGGCAGTAGATAGTACGCGTTCGTGACGTCAAGTTTACTTAATACCTTTGTCCCATGAAGCCCACTAAATATATCATTTATATTCGGCATAGCAAATACATCATTTTTCGCCACGGAATTAAGTTTTCTAAAATCACACACGATTCGTACCCCTCCCCCATTTTTTTCTAACACGCTGATGGGAAAACTCCATTGCGATGGTGCCCTCTTTAAAACTTTCGCTTTTACTAAATTTAATAGCTCCCTCTTTGTTTGTTCGAATAATTTATGAGGAATACGACGAGGTTTAAGTTTTATTGGAACTCCGCTTATATTAGTTTTATAAGGAAAGAGTGAAGCTAATTCCTTCAAGATAGCAGTTGGAATGCTCGTCTCCTCTCCCCCACGTAAAGCACAAGTATCCCCCCCACCATTTCTATTCTTAAGTTTCGACTCAGCGTCCTCCCCTCCCCCAAATTCTTTGAACAAGTCGTCCCAAGCTCTAAGTTGCTTCTCACGCATATTAAAATTTTCCGGCAAATAAGCATTTACAAATAAATGTTTAAAATCAAATACAGATTATTAACTATAGGAAATCATAAAAAGTTCATTAGTTAGCTACAGAAGAAGAAATTGAAGAGCGAGTATGTATAACAGCCTTAATTCTAAATCGGTGTTATTACATAAATTTTTATACCTTCTTGCTCTGGTATCCACGTTAACCTCTGTCTCAAAATTATATTAAAGATTTTTTTTACCAACGGCCATTCGTAATATACATGGGCCAATTTAGTAGTTTAAGAAAATTGCTACATTCATAAGTTTCTTAACCAAAAATTAATTGTAAAATTTCGCGCGCCCGTTATGCATTTACGGTATCATTGCTGCTTTAAATTTGGACAATAATCGATACATTCTGTTGTCTCCATCCATAGGGAGTAAATTGATCTCACTACCTGAGGTCGATAATAAAGACTCTCTTTGATATTTTATCAACAATAGTATAAAGTTTATAATTTCTTACATTATTCAATACAGACAAATTATTTATGACCGGACTTTCTCCAGTCGGAGCATCCGTAATTAATATATTTTGTGAGCCGCTAGAGAACATCGTGGGTATCGTATGGGTTGCATCGATACTCTTATTAATAGTCGGGATACTCAGAGCTTCATTGGAAGGAGGATGACCTCCTTGTACATGCCATGGAGCCCTTCGCTCGTTACTCTTAAAATTACTCAAAGCTACAGTATTATTATTATTATTATTATTATTATTATTATTATTATTATTATTATTATTATTATTATTATTATTATTATTATTATTATTATTATTTTATTATACCATTAGAATACAAAACATACCTTATTATTATTCATATTAAATTTATTATGAAACTACTAGTAGACGCATGCAAGTTATTTACTAAAGCAAAATCCCCATAATTAAAAATACGATCATTTTCATTTAAAATATTCACCTCCCCCCTTAACTCCTTTGTGAGGGGGGTTCTGATGCGTTTCCCTGCCTCCTTTGGGGGTTTGACTCATGGGCTTGCTGACTTTCTCCATTTGGCGGGAATACCAAAGAATACATAGGACAAAATTCCGAATGACAGGTGTAACTTCTATGTAAGAATCTGGAGTGTGGTTTACATAACTCTCTAACAATCCGCATTTTACACGTGTTGCCTTGTTTACGTTTCTCCTGGAGCATTTCTTCCTATTTTGAAGGGATGGTTGTTTCTTCTGATGCGAGTCGGTTTTTTGGCAGCAGCCTCTCACTCCAGCTGTCAGGCGACTTTTGGTGAGAGACTTGAAGAAGCCCTTTATCTCCCGAAGAACTTTTGTTTGCTTTAGCTCTTCTGAACTGAGGATCGTTTGTTTTGTTGGTTTTGTGTTTCGACTGCCTCTCCACATGAGCCTCTGCTCGTGTGTTCTGGAACTGTTCTCCTTGAAGATGTTTCCCGCCCCCCAATATTCTCTCCCCCTTCTCTCGTGGGGGGTTTCGTAGTCATTCCTATAAAAGTTCTTATATAAGTTATCTGCTACTTTTGTAATTTTTTCAAGACTGCTATCGTCTGCCAGAGTCATTAAGCTCTCTTGTATGCGAGACGGAAGCTCATTAATAAACAACTCCTGAACAAAGGCGCACTGGTTTTTCAGCAGCAGATCGAATCTATTCTTCCCATCACATCAAGAAACTCTTGCAAGTAACTGAAGGAAGTTCTTCTTTTTTTCTTCCTTTTTTGAAAATTTCACTGATTTGACTTCTCAGGTTGGGAGCGTAAGCTTCCTCGATCGAGGCAATTAACTTTTGAAAGCAATCTTCCCCCAATGGAAATTTGATGGTCGCTACGATATCATGGGGAAGGACGGAAGCCAATATTCTTACGCGTTCTTTTGGATCATCCACTCCATTAAGTTTGAAAACGGTAATCGTTGTGTGTAACCAAGTCATCATATTACGCAAATCTAACTTTGGAATGGCGCCAATAGGCAGACTGGTCTTTGGAGTCCCCACCAACGAGGGGGAGACTGTGGGGGTAACCGATCTTGCTCGTAGCGGGGTATGCAGGTCCTGACTTCCTTCCCCATCGGAGTTCGAATTTTCTTCTCTCCGAATTGGAGATTTGGGGGAAGAGGGGGAAACGTTCGAAGTTTTCGCCGAAGCTTTTGATGCAGTACTTGACTTTCCCCTACCCCTCCCGGTCTTAAATCGGGGAGATCTTTTTTTATGGCTAGGCATGTTAAATTCTCTTCTGCCCGTTTCTTTATTTATTTATTTATTTATTTTTTTTTTTTTTTTGCCGGTGATATTATTTGAAAATGGAGCTCTTTTTCACAAGACTAGCGACTTTTAAAATAACGGGATTCTTCACGCTATTCCTTATGTAATAAAGTTTATGAGAGCTATCTACCAACGCACTAAGACTTTATTTTGTTAACAAAAAAAATTTTCACAGTATATGGGTCACTTCACTTAGCACTTTATTTGGTTTTTGGCACTTCCACTTTCAATATCACCACTACTTTTTT
>JABUQX010029999.1:40000-42500 GCA_015478945.1 Trachelipus rathkii
TTTCTTCCTGTGGTCTTCCTTGGTGTGGTGCATAAACCTGTATTATGCTCCACGTCTCCTTTTCAGCCCAGTGCTTATAGCAAATTATTCTTGTTCTTTTTGAATTGTCCTCTACTCATCTGCAAATCGGGGTCAGGAACAATGCCACCCCGTACTTTCTCTTCCCACCTCTCCCCTTATATATCAGTTGGTAATCATCATTTATTCTCCTCCTCCCTTCACCCTTCATCTTAGTCTCGCAGACACCAAGAACATCCAGTGTCCTCCTCCTTCATACCCACAACCTCCTCCTCCTTTCCCTCCATTGTACTAGCATTAATAGTTCCTATACGGAACTTATCCTTGTTTAGTCGAGTTCGTAGTCCATTTTCATGCCTGGTCAACAACCGAAAAGATCCGTCCTGGTTCCGAGGCATCACAAGCGCATCTTGATATATAATATTAATTATATATTATTTTATATATATATCATATATATATATTATATATATATATATATATATATATATATATATATATATATATATATATATATTTATATTATATATATTATATATATTAATTATATATATATATATTAATATATATATTATATATATTATATATATTATATAATATATATATCTATTATATATATATATTTAATTTTATATTGAAAAAGAAGTTACGATGGTCTTGGGACATTCCACTGCAGGGTCCATTTCTTTAAACTATCCAATGGGGAATGCCCCAAATCTTCCACCTTTAATTACTGAACTATGAGCGTACACCGGAAAAAACGTGGTTAGTTTTGGTTGGGGTTGATTATGCCAAAACATCGTTCCTACATGCTTTAAACACTATTTTCTTTAAGATAATATTTAAATATATTTGTGAATATATGTTTATATCATTATACTATTTGTTTAAATATATTAATCCCGTTTCACTTCTGTAGATCCTTATCAGGGCAAGACGCAAAATTTTTGCTCTTGTTTTTAAGTCTTATATACTATTATATATATATATATATATATATTATATATATATATTATATATATATATTATATATATATATTATATATATATATATATATATATATATATATATATTTATATATATATATCTATATATATATATATATATATATATATATATATATATATATTTATGATATATATATATTATATATACTATTATTAATATATATTATATATATTATATATAATATAAATATAATATTATATATATCAAAGATATCAGATAGTGCTTGTATAAAAGGGCGAATATTTAGAAATACAAAGATATAAAATTGGAAGAAAAATATACCTGCTCTCTCTGGGGTTCGAACAGGCGTTTCCGCCTCCGATAATCAAGCCCGTCGTCTTAACCATGCGTCTTAACAACTAGACCGTCGGTTCGTCATTGAATGGTCTAGCGCAGGGGTTTCCAAACCACGACCCACGGGCCAACACCGGCCAGAGAACATAAACAATCTGGCCCCAGTGGAATGCACTGATTTTATCTTTAAAACACTTTTAATTTAATTACACCCGTAATTAAAGACACTGTAAGAAACTATAGTCACAAAACACATTAGTCGCACTATATTTCGCTTTTCTGATCGCACTTGTCTCTCCGAAATTCAATCTTTGGTATGATGACCTACCCTAGGTCTTGGCCCTTGGGACTTAGTGGAGGAGTCAGTGTGACCCTTAAGCTAAAACGTTTGGAGACCCCTGGTCTAGTTCTTAAGACGGTGGACTCGATGCTCAATACGCAGGAGAGCTGGTTCCTAATCCCAAATAGAACAGTTTTCTTTCTCTTCAATTTAGATCTTTATATACCTTGAATCTGTTATATTCCGTTCGGTTTCATTCTTATATATATATATATATATATATATATATATATTATATATATAATACTATATATAATATTATTTATATATTAACATATTTATATATATATATATATATTATATATATATATATATATATATAATTTATATATATATATATATATATATATATAATATATACTATATATATTATATATATATATTATTATATATAATATATTAATTATATATTATATATATATATATATCTATATATATATATTATGTATATATATATTTATCTATATTCTTTAAATTTTAAAAGTATTTATATATATTTCATATCTAATATATATATTAGGGTGCTCCAGTTAGCGCCATCATACAGGTTTTCGAAAAGAAAATTGATAAAAATGGATAATTCTTTATTTAATTAAAACACATGCTCAAAGTGAGCATCCTCTGCATTAAAACACGTCTACTCTTTTCACAAAACTGTCTTTCACACTCCTGAGGGTTTCAGGAGTGATCATTTGGCATTTAGTTGTTATTGCATCCCTTGAATCATCAAGGGTGCGTGGACGATTCTGGTACACAACAGGTTTGAGATGACCCCAAAGGAAATAGTCAAGTGTGGTAAGATCTGGTGATCGGGGTGGTTACTCCACGGGCCCTCTCCA
>JABUQX010030000.1:0-5000 GCA_015478945.1 Trachelipus rathkii
AAATAAGTATAAAAATAAGTATATAATAATATAAAGATATATAAGTATAAAGTATAAGTAAATATATATAATAAGGTGGTGGTAATGCCAACAACTATACAGCAGTTATATACAGAGCATAGGTAGGGATCAGTCATGCACAGCACAGGTATTGGTTACATGTTAGGCAGGTAGCTTTCACAACATATTAAGTTAGGGTTATTAAGCCTCCCTCAAACGTTAATAAATTTTCTTAAAAAGTTATATAATACTCCAGAGTATAGTATTCCCTTTGCTGATGAATCATGATTTAAGTAGTTTCATACATGTCTTATGGAAACTACTTATGGACATATCTGATAAAAAATACAACAATATTTTAGTGCTGTTACATACCTTAATTTTACTTTATTGAAAAAAAATGGCTTGACGTAGTTTCATACTGTTTTTCACCTAACTAAAAAATATTTATCCATTTTTCTAGTAACTGCATGATCTTCGACATTTTCCATTTATAATTAATTTATTTATATTTAAATACGCTAGTAACTCTACATCACTTTGACACATTAAAAATATATCTTCAACAGTTACGGATAGCATGACCCTGTACACAATCTCTGAAAAGACATATCATTTTTCCATATTTATTGAATTTCAATAAACGCGCAAAAAACTAGTTCGCAAGAATCCACAAAAAAAATTTACTTACTTTGAATACTTTTTTCGTTCAAATTCTTAAAAATGTTTATTTTTTATTTAAACTTTCTTTGAAATACAGTAACACGGTCAATCTCCACACCACAGCGTAAGTTTGATAACTCTTCTCTCCATATATATATAGTATATATTATTATTGTTGGTTATATATATATATATATATACATATATATATATTATTATATATTATTATATATATAGTTATATATATATATATTATATTATATATATATTATTATATTATTATATATATATGTATTATATATATATATATATATATATATATTATATTATATATATATATATATATATATATACATATATATATATATATATATATATAGTATATATATATATATATAATATATATATATAGCATATATATATATATATATATATAAAGGATATATATATATATATATTTCATACATGATTTTTTAGCTTCCTGGACCGGGGTGGTCAATTGGCTATCAACATTCAAAGAAAGTCGAACAAAATGTAACGAAAAGTAACGGATAAAAAAAATAAATTAAATTACCAGCTCATATAGAAGAAACAGTTTGAGTTCATTACTCCGTTACTCAAAAACGAATTTTAGTAATGGAGTAACAGAGTAAACAGATCGTGCCCACTTCTTTATAATATATATATATATATATATATATATATATATATATATATTATTAAAGATAGTTATAGAAGATATATATATATATATATATATATATTAGTTATTATATATATATATATATATATATATATATATATATATATATATATATATATATATATATATATATATATATATATATATATATATTTATTTATAAATATATATATATATATATATATATATATAAAGAGTTATATATATATATATATATATATATATATATATATATATATATATATATATATATATATATATATATATATATATATATATATATAGGTAGGCTTCTACAATCTGGTTCTTTTGTGAGCAAAGCACCCTATATAAGAGGATCGGTAACTTAGAACGATTTGAATAAAGTTTATCCAATAAGTAAACATGTAATTAGCTGCTAAAGTAACAAAAGTGCCTTCTGCTGAGATACTCCCTCTCGTAGGCGAACTGGTAGCTCACACTCCTTTCCAGCGCGTTTTTCCACTTTTTTGCTTATATTTCTCGTCACCACCCACCACGGCAGAGCCCTATTCAAGGAGGGGTGTTGCACGCCTCAGGAGTCAACAACTAAGGTAAATTACAGATGAGCACAGACGCAGGCTTTGAAGTGGGGGAGATTAAAAATCAGCAGGAAACACAGAAGACAGGAAGAGAATTCCACAGAACAGATGTAGCAGGAAAGAAGGAAGCACCTGCACCGCAGCGAACTAGCTTGGAGTAACCTACATAAACACAAACCTCATGTGCAGACACAGCACCCCTTGTGCTACGAAGGCGACGTAAAGGTGGGAGGCCGCGAGTGATAAGCTCCCTCGAGCAACCCGCCGCTGCGGTACCTATATAGAAAAGAGATAAAGCACCAATACTGCGCCGCAAAGATAGAGGGAAGTCAAGTGGGAACTGAAAGAAGAGCTTTGCAAGCTCCTTTACCCTTGACTCGACCCTGTCCAAAAGCCGGGTGAAACCAGAGCCCCCCCAGATATGAGAGCAGTAGTACTCCATACAAGGGCGGATGAGGCCCTTGTATAGCTGGAGAACTGAGAAGAGGAAAAAGTCTTTTCTTTCTGATGAGAACTCAGTTTTTTTGAGGCCGCCCTAGCAACCGTTGTGATGTGAGGTTTCCAAGACATTTTTTTGTTTATGTTTATATTGTCAACAGGAGAGACGAGAGAACCGTCGAAAGAGATGGGAAAGTTAGAAGGTGTCTTAGAGAGGGAGATTTGTAGAAGTTGAGTTTTTAAAGAATTGAATTTCACAAGGTTCAGACGACCCTACCCGGAAATTCTATCCAGATCAGCGAGAATAGAATCGGAAAGATTAAGACGAGAGGCAATTCTAGAAGTAAAAGAAGGAGCAGAATTGAAATGAGTTGAAGAATGAAGGGCCGAGTCATCGGCATACGAGTGGATAGAGTTAGATGTGCAGGTGAGAAGATCATTAATGAAAAGTAGGAATAAAGTAGGAGATAAGACAGAACCCTGAGGAACACCACTATTGACAGAAAAGGAAGAAGAAGTCGCCCCATCAACAACAGCCGATATTGAGCGATTTGAAAGAAACCTAGACATAAGTAAGCAAAGAGAAGGAGGAAACCCAAAGGAGGGGAGCTTGGAGAGCAGTGACGCGTGCCATACCCGGTCAAATGCTTTGGATATGTCAAGCGCCACCACGCAAGTCTCCCCGTAGTTCCTAAGGGCGGAAAACCATAAATCAGTAAGATAGGAAAGTATATCGCCAGTAGACCTCGAGCGCCGAAAGCCGTACTGGCGATCGAAATGAGATTCCAGATGATCTAAGAAATGAGAGTTGAGAAGAGTCAAAGACCTAGATGAATGGCAGCAGAGCCATAGGGCGATAGTTGTGAAGGGTCAGAGCAGGGCTTCCTTTTTCGGAATAGTTTGGACATATGCGTGCTTCCAACACAGGGAAAGTGTTAGTATGGAGACATAGAGAATATAGTTGAACGAGGGGGGGGCCGGCACGGAGGCACACCCCAAAACTCGGGAGGAATGCCATCCGGGCCACCCGCCTTCCTAACGTTCAGATTAGGAGCCCATGCACCTGATCGAATGTAATCACAGGCAATAGGACACTTGAGAGGAGAAGGAGGAGGATGAGTGGAATGCCAGAATCGTCCAGTTATTAATAGAGGGAAAATAGGAGGCCGAAGAGATTGGCCTTTTTCTTTGCAGTTGGAGAATTAGCAACAGAACCATCAGAGCGAATAAGAGGAGGAAAGGCAGATTTACAGAAGTTGTTAGAGATGTTTTTGGCAAGAGGCCAGAAAGATTTGTCAGTAGGAGAACCAAGGAGGTTAGCGCACTTTCGTTTGATGAAAGCCCGCTTTGCTCTTCGAAGAGTATCCCTGCAACGATTTCTAGCTGAATGATTAGCAAGAGTGAAAGGAGAACGAGAATTTTTTTCATCTCTGATACGCACTGTCTCTAGCCTGGATGGCCAGAGAACAAGCACGATCGAAACATGGATTGAGTAGAGAAAGATTTAGTCGAAGAAGGAACGAACTCGTGCTCATCCCATTTGAACACAGCTCCTAATTTCCGGTCGGCAGTAGCTGAAGCGCTCAGAGACAAAGCAGTCCTCCTGTCTATAGTTAGCGTAGAAGCAACGCAAGGCCCCCAATCAGCCCGATCAAAGTGCCAGAAAAAACGCGTAGGGCAGGATGGAGCTGTTGGAGAGAAAGTATTAAAATTAAGAGATATAAGGTTGTGGTCAGATTTACCAATAGGAGCGAAGGTGGTGTATTTATAGAGAGAAGGACTAGTGGTGAAACATAGGTCAAGTGTGTTCAAGAATTGGTTGGGACGATCCGGAATGTGTGTGGGTTCTTTAATTAGCTGCTCCAGATCGTTGAGAATGCTAAATGATTCGGCCTCCTCCCCACCTAAATCAGTATGAGAGGACCCCAACCATTCAGTGTTGTGTACATTGAAATCTCCCTAAATAGAGGACCTCAGTAGTTTTTGATGAGAAGATATAACAGTCTCTTGAGAAGTAGTAAGATATTCAAAAGGCGTGAAAATCTGTTTTGTTAGAAGAACAATAGGATTAACGAGATTATTGTAGTAGAAGGAAGAAAGATTTTAAGCCACAGAACATCGAAGTTAGGAGATTCAAGATTCTCGAGGAGTGTTTATGTTAACATAGGCACATACTCCACCCTTTAGACGGAAATTATGAAATAAGTTGTAGTTGGACATATTAAACGAGTTAGAGGATGAATTCCTAGCCATCTGGGTCTCAGACAGGAGCAAAAGGTTAGGATTAGAGTTAGAGAGGTGGTGTTCCACGGATGCAGAGTTAGATTGCAAGCCACGGATGTTAGTAAAGTCGATAGTAAGCCCGCGCCTGTGCAAAGCTGCCATCTTGCATGCACATACAACAACCACAAAATAAACAGACAAAAAAAACAAACAAACGTGAAATCAGGTTAAAATTATTCACACACTAAAACCTAAATTTAAAACGGTAAATGCTAAAAAGCTAAAATCGTATTTACAGTAAATATGTAAAAATATGAAAAATCTTAAAGTTAAAAACACTAACGTTCTCTTGCACCCTTACAAATTCACGAATAAAAAAAGTAAATAAAATTGATTTAACATTAAAACCTAAA
>JABUQX010030000.1:15000-22194 GCA_015478945.1 Trachelipus rathkii
TAAGCAAATAGGTTAATGGTACTTCGGTACTAAACTGAATATTTTGAAATTTCTTCTTTCTTTAATTTTATTTTGATATTTCATTAAAATTGCCAAAAGAAATGTAGCCGAAAAGAAATGTAGCTCCTCCAACTCGAATTTCTATAATAAAAATAATTTACATTTTTAAATTTTTACAAAAAATCCAATGCGTAAATAGAATTTTTTTCTCTTTAGGTAATTACTGTAACTTCGGACAAATGATATATTCTCTTATGAAAATACATTTCTCAAGACACTTTTTAACAACCTTCTCATATTTTTAATCTAATTTAAACAGAGTCTATCAGAGTTTCGTTCTGTTCCAATCTTCCTTCAGGGTCTTCTCTTTCCTTCTTGGTCTTCTCTTTTTTTATATATATATATATTTATATATATATATATATATATATATATATATATATATATATATATATATATATATATATATATATATATATATATATATATATATATATATATATATATATATATATATATATATATTGAGTATTATTATTATTATATATATATTATTATTATTATTATTATTATTATTATTATTATTATTATTATTATTATTATTATTATTATTATTATTATTATTATTATTATTATTATTATTATTATTATTATTATTATTATTATTATTATTATTATTATTATTATTATTATTATTATTATTATTATTATTATTATTATTATTATTATTATTAGACGTATCAAGTGATCGATCTAAAATTCATATCATTTCACTGAGCCGTTAGCACAGTGGCTTAAGATGCGAAGTCTTAACTCTGCGATAGAGAGTTCGTATCTCGGTGGCGAGAGGCACCGTTTCGTGTTCGAAATATGATAATTTTTAAAATGTGCGACGTCACACAGCGTGTGACGTCACACAGTGTGCGACGTCACACGTCACGGAGTATTCGAGCGAGAGCGAGCTAGGCAGCCGGGCAGTCGACGCGGGTGGATGAGGCAACGGGCGCGGTCCCCCGCAAGGGGACACCGGGAATGCGCGGGAACCCCGGAAACATTAAGTACGCGTATTAAGTACACTTTCCAAGTGTACTTAATACACTTCCAAGTGTACTTAATACACTTCCAAGTGTACTTAACGCGAGCAAAGGGGGGTAGGGGTGTTCTAAGTAGCTCATGTAAGTAAGTAGCTCGTGTGCGGTTAGGGTTAGAAGAAATGTAGGCTACGCCGCGCACATGGGTTAGTAACTCGTGTGTGTGTGTGTGTGTGTGTGTGTGTGTATGTGCTCACGCACCTACATGGAAATATAGCTTCCAGGGGGGAGGGGTAAAACGGCGTACATGAAATGTACACCAAAAGATAGCCCACCCTTGGGGGAACCCGAAAAAACGCTCATTGCAAGGTAATTTACAGTATTGCAGCGTAATTTCGAACGAACGAAGAATGCGGTTGTCGGTATTCTTTTGTTTAATTATGATGCATAGCAACAGCTTGTGTAACGGACGCCGCCGATATCGTCTCTGCTATTTTTTACAAATTTATGATATTCAGACACTGAATTTACCATTTTTATGGTAAAACATTTATTACCAGTCTATGTGGTAAGTTAGTGAAGCGATGAAAATAATGTTAAAAGTTTTAAATTATAAATATATCTTTATAAATTGATTATACTATGTAGGCCCCGTGGAACCATAGTGATCAGTGCAAGTGAATATTTTATATGTGTTTATTATTACTTTTTAAACTTTTTAGCTAGCTTCTTTTTGGATAGAAAATCCAGATTAGGTATGAACTGGATTTTTATTATATTATATAATGCTGCCTCAGTAGGAGACCTACGCTCAAATTTTCTTCTTTAAATAAAACTTAGAATCCATCGTAGGCCTCCACTAATAGGCTCCGGCTGATCATTCCACGGGCCTCCAACATTGCTTAGCCTACATAATTTATGACTATGTAAATAATTATTATGTATTATTTTCTTATTTTTTATTATTGTTAGTGTTATTTAGCTTCCCAAGTCCTAATTATTATTGTATTATTTTTGTAGGATCTTGGGGTCTCTGCTATAGGCTCAGCATTAGCCACAACTTTTGGAATTTTCTCTTACAAATATATGGTGTTGTATGAAGCCGTGACTTATTTGCAACCTTCATAACTCTACCTACCTACCCAAACACCGACATTGATGATCTTAGGAGTGACAAGAGGCTTACAGTAGTAGGCCCAGGATACCCATTCTTCAAGTATTAGTGAGATTTTCAGACCTCAAGTTCCACGCCAGATCTTCCAAGACGATCAATTTTTTGCCGCTATTGCTATAGCGGAATTATTATTATTATTATTATTATTATTATTATTATTATTATTATTATTATTATTATTATTATTATTATTATTATTATTATTATTATTATTATTATTATTATTATTATTATTATTATTATTATTATTACTTCTTTTTACCATTTTATTTTATTATTATTTGTGATAACATTTTTATATATAACTATTTTAAAAATTTTCAATTTTATATATATGTGTCAAATATCGAGAACTGAAAAGTACCACCGGAAGCAGAATAGTTTCGAGTCGAAGAACAGAAAAGTACCACCGGAAGCAGAATAGTTTCGAGTCGAAGAACAGAAAAGTACCACCGGAAGCAGAATAGTTTCGAGTCGAAAAACAGAAAAGTACCACCGGAAGTAGAATAGTTTTGAGTAAAAAAAAAAAACAACAGAAAAGTACCATCGGAAACAAAATAGTTAGTTTTATTTTCGCACTGCCAATATTGATTTTCATCATTTATTAGTTAATTTTTTTTTGTATTTGTGCTGTGGCTTTGCTTTCTTCCTTCATTCTTCCCTCTCCTAATTCTTACCTTCACCTCTCTTCTCTCTTACGAAACGCCAATTTATCGTGACAACGCTTCAACTCTTCAACAGCGAACATCAAGCAACCCTCTATTGAAGGTGGTTCTCAAGTCAACTCACTTACTACCTTCATAATATATATATATATATATATATATATATATATATATATATATAATATATATATATATATATATATATATATTTATATATATATATATACATATTATATATATATTATATATATATTATTATATAATAGAGTCATATATATATATATATATATATATATATATATATATTATATATTAATATTATTATTATGATTATAGATATATATATACTTATAAGAGTATACTATATATATATATATATATATATATATATATATATATATATAAACAAGGAAAAACTGATCGAAATCCCAAAGGAAAATTTGCCCAAAATAGAACTAAATAATAACAAACAAATTTAGAAATGACTTTAAAAAGAATTTTACAACTAAGTCATTATGAAAAGTAAACGTTTGTATTTATTTAGAAGGTATTTCTTAAATTGTTTTTCGTATATAAAGAAAAGAACCGCTTTTGTGATATTTAATTATTATATGATACTTTTTGGTCTTTTTATTCTCAAATATTACTGGAAGTCGACAACGAAGCAACAAAGGATAGATTATTTGTTAATTCCGTGGAATGAAACAATGGATACAAAAGTTGTACGACATTACGACAATTTCTGGGAATATTTTGGAGATCAGAATAAGGTAGGAGAATTGTTTCTGTTATATATATATTCTTTGAACCATTCCCTAGTGAAGTCACACCCAACATTTGCTTTATATTAACTGCTAAAATAATGGATAACAGATGATAAGGAGAGAGAGACTAATGTATGTATGCACCAGAATTTGTTTTGGAATACATACTAGTATTTAGAGTGCTCAGTACGCGGATTTAAGGTGTTTCATATCATTGGAATCGGTGGTGGAAGCTTTGTTTCTTCCACCCAAGAAAATCTGCTTTCGAAATCAAACTGTCTTTGCTCTTCAGCTTTCAAAACACTTTCTTCCTTTATTGATTCCTCTAAACTAGAAGACTTAGCTGACTTAGAAAGCTGGAATTTCGCTTATAATTCTGAAATATAAGGCAAAGAGATCCTTATATTGAAGCAATCACTTCCTTAAGGTAAATAAAATGGTTAAAATTAAGGTTCCATTAGTGGTGGTGACTCCTTGAAACTATCAATGGAACAACTTTTCATTTCATTTGTTAAAGCAATGTTTTTCTTTTTCTTATTTCTTTTAAACAATCTCCACAGACTGAATTTCTTGCTTTTATCACTTTGGAAAACTGAACAGCCAGCGAAACTTTATTCATTTTGATCTGCAAAACTCTTAAAAAACTGTACAAAATCGACAGAATAATTTTAAGCTTTTATCAAATATCTAAACACTTTTTAGTGAATTGATTAATAATTATCAACTTTTTACCTCACCTGAAGAGTTCAGAACTTTGAAATAAGTTGATATATTTAGAAACATTGTTTTGCTGTGTTCTACATTGAAATGTTGATATACCTTACTTGACTTAAATCTATGGTGAAACGCATGGTCTCATTTTCTATTAGTTGTGATTCCAATACGTATGGAAATACAGTCAGACTAAGGACATTAAAATTGGTTCACATAGTGATGATCATCAGACGAGGAATCTCTTGTTAAAAAACAAGATTGGAGCTATTATGAATTATGGTCTGACAGCGATTTTTCTAATTAGTTCTAGGTTTCATGTAGCTTCTTAAAGTGTTGCGTAGGCATTTTTCTTCCTTATCAAAATCACCAGGGATTGAAGTTTTAAAGTAAAATGTTATATTACTTTCTGTGTTGTTCTTGATGTTATTGATATTTTAATATAATTTTGAAAAATTTCTGTTAATTAAATTTTCAGTTGTAGATAATTGCTAGTAATTGTAGATAGTGGTTGCAAATAATTAGGTTTTGCTTAATCCTTTTTACTTCATTAAAATATTTAAAATAAGAACAGATTGTAAATTCTATGTAATATTATTATTATTATTATTATTATTATTATTATTATTATTTATTTTATTATTATGTATTATTATTATTATTTATTATTTTATTATTATTATTATTATATTATATTATTATTATTATTATTATTATTTTATTATTATTTTTATTATTATTATTATAATTTATGTATTCTTATTATTATTATTATTATTATTATTATTATTATTATTATTATTATTATTATTATTATTATTATTATTATTATTATTATTATTATTATTATTATTAATGTATTTTATTATTTTTATTATTATGATTATTATTATTATTATTATTATTATTATTATTGTGTTTATTTTAGTATTATCAGAATATTTACTTGTTTTGAATATTTATTATTATTTACAGGCTGGCCACACCCCTGGGGTTGTAGCAGACTCTGTCGCAGAATTAGCAGTTTCTCTAATGCTTGCAACGACACGGATCTAATTTTTTTATTCCACAAAAATTTTGAAATAAGTTTATTGAATTTTATAACGGATAGCGATATAGAGTATAGAATTATTTAAAGTTAATGCTAATGTGCAGAAAATGAATTCGAAAGAAAACTCAAAGAAACATATCTTTTCTACAAACTCAAAAAAAGGAAAAAATTCTATAAAAAAAAAGGAAAAAACAAATTGAACAGGAGGATTCCTCCCTTGGATGTAAGAAGAACAATCCATATAAGGAATAATAAGGAGAAAAATATCTCTCAGCCACGACATAACTAATTTCTTTGATGTTGTCATAGAAACCATTGTGTTATGAGATTTACAAAATAATTTTTTGTTTATGTGGAGGCCAAAGATGCTTATATTGTTAACAATTGCGATAATAGAGCTGTCAGGAAAGATTTTTTTTAGAAGGAAATATGTCACAAGTTTATGGCGACCCTCTCTGAGTGGTCAAATCCAGATCAGGATAAATAGAATCGAAAAGCTAAACTTTAGATTTAAAAAAGAGGGAGAAGATTTGAAATGAATAAAAGTGTATCGATTGAAGTCATCTGCATAAGAAAAGATAGTTAAAAGAGAAAGCTGAAAGGATCGTTAATGAAAAGAGGCACAAAGGATAGGAAAAGTAGATTTCTGCAAAATGCTACTTTTGACAGAAAAGTTTAGAGAACATCAACACCTGCCACATCCTGTAATATCCTAAATCATAAACGACAAGAACCACAAAACAAGACTCTTCATAGCTATTGACAATAGTTAAATAGCTAGAATCTACAAAACTGCTACCCTTTATCGAAAACGATTACACATGTGAATTCTTCCATAGTGAGTTGAACACTCCTTCAAAACAATATATATGTATTTGTGATGTATGTCACATCTACATCCGCATAAAAATTGACATCCGCATTTGAACTTTTCAAATGCAAATGTTGTTGATATGTAAAATAACAACTGCAATCATATTCAAACTTATTTTTTTAGTTATGTGAAAGTGAATAACTAACTCTTATCGTATTTTTTTTTATTATTTCAAACTCGTTAGGAGTATTTTTTATGTCGGACGGACTTTTTTAGTACCTAATTAAAATATTTTGTAGTAAAGCATATATAATGGTAATTTAAAATTTATATGTACTGCATATTTACAAACATTCTACTTCTTTGATTTTCTGCTGCAGTTAGCTTGATGCAGATCCGATTTTAGGTTCCGGCAGCGGTTAGCTAGCATTTTTCATTTTTCTTGATAGCATGTTTCAATTGTTGATATTTACCTCTGTAAGCGTTTTTCATTACTCACAGTTACAAGTTTGTAGGTAAATCCAAATGCGTCTAAAAATGAATTTTAATATACATTTTGTAATTCAAGCTCTCTGTAGTTTTGAAGAGGATAACTTGCAAGATCTCTGTAGTTATCCCTCCTATGGTTTCCCAGGAGGATATTTACAACATTTGTAAATGTTTTCCATACGTCAGCCTCAACTTCATTCTAACTTTCGTCAAATCCAAGATCATTCGTTAGTTTTCTTATTTGCGGTGAAAAAAATATATATTCTTTTATCTTTATCACTTATATTAGGGAACATACCTTTCAGAAACTGGAATCCTGCAATCCTATTCTTTTTCAAAGTTCTTGATCAAATCGAGCTTTATGTGAAGAGGTGGAAGATAAAATTTTTAATGTGAAACAAGAGCCTGATTTACAACATTCTTCTCTCATACAGTAAATGTGTTTCTCACTTTGTCTACTGTTTCTGTATGTAGTTATTTTTATAATCTTTGATA
>JABUQX010030001.1:0-2500 GCA_015478945.1 Trachelipus rathkii
AACAACCGATCATACTACAAAACCCTCATTCACAGTCTATAGAAAACCCACAGCCAACCCTACATACATACATTGGTACTCCGCACACACACAAAACACAAAACTAGCCACTCTTTCATCCTTATACCTACGAGCCTTCAAAATATGTTCTCCGGTACATTTAAATAAAGAAACACAATTTTTGAAAACCACTTTTCAAAAACTCAAATACCCCTCCAATATTATAAATACAGCATATAAAAAAGCAAAGAAAAAATATCATCAAGCACATATAATCCAACCTAATTCGAAAAAAACATACATACCTATACCACATATAAACCTAACGAACATAAAAAATCTCATACTAAAACATATACAGTTGATCCCCTCTAGTAATATCCTTATCAAAAAAATATTAAAACCCCCCAAATCAAAATTCAACAACCCCCCTTGTTTATATAAAAATTGCACCCTTTGCAATAAGCAATATTTCGGCGAAACAATAGACTTCAAACGTAGAAAAAATCAGCATAAACACGACTTAGACACACACGAACAAAACTCCGCACTCACACAACATAGACTAACACTCAACCATCATATTAATACAAATAACATGCAAAAAATCAGAAATATACAGGATACCAATAAACGAAAAATAGCAGAAGCTTTTTGTATCCATAACCTTCCCAACTTTAATAGATGCTGCTCTGGAGATTACAAAAAAATAGATGCAGTCTTTTGGAGAACCAACTAAACGAATAAGGAAATAAACTTCATAGAAAATCAAGACTTCCTCCATTCACTGTTCTGACTAGAAAAAGGCCATGGTTGGGAAAGCTCGGTCTCTGTTAATTTTATCCGTTTTATGTTTTAGTAAAGTGTTTTTAATGTGTTGTTTAATATAATTCTTATTTATTTGAATTTTTTTAAATAGTAAATATATAAAGCGAGATTAATATATATACATATATAGTATATATATATATATGAATATATATATATATATATATATATATATATATATATTATAGTATATATATATATATTATTATATATATATATATATATATATAGTATATATATATTTACAGTTGTCACCACCAACCACGGGCAGAGCCCTATTCCAGGAGGGGGTGTTAACACCTCAGAAGTTAACAACTAAATAAATTACGCAATGAGCCAGAGCAGGCTTTATAAAGTGGGGGAGATAATCAGGGCAGGAAACAAGAAGATGGAAGAAAATTCCAGCAGAACAGCTGTGGCAGGAAGATGGAGCACCGCTAGGACTAGCCTAGAGTTACCTACATCACACAAAAATCATGTGCAGACACAGCACCCTAGTTCTACGAGGGCGACGTTAAAGGTGGGGTACGCCGAGTGTAAGCTCCTCGCGCACCTGCGATGCGGTACCATAGAAAGAAGATAAGCTCAACATCGCGCCGCAAAGATAGAGGGTCAAACAAAGTGGGAAGAACAGCAGATTATTAGTCTTTAGTCTTTGACTCGACAATATCCAAAAGTCTGGTGAAAATAGAGCCCCCAGATATGAAAAGCAGGTACTCCATACAAGGGCGGATGAGGCCATTGTATAGCTGGGAGCAACTGAGAAGAGGAAAAAAAAAGTCTCGCAGTCTACAGAATCCCAGTTTCTTTGAGGCCGCCCTAACAAACCGT
This sequence comes from Trachelipus rathkii, assembly GCA_015478945.1. NCBI lineage: Eukaryota > Metazoa > Arthropoda > Malacostraca > Isopoda > Trachelipodidae > Trachelipus > Trachelipus rathkii. The sequence continues at coordinate 1,660 of JABUQX010030001.1, forward strand.
TGTAATGTGAGCTTTCCAAGACATTTTTTTGTTTTGTTAAGGCCAAGGATGTTAATTATTGTCAACAGGAGAGACGAGATAACCGTCGAAAGAGATAGAAAGTTAGAAAATATTTCTGTGGGAAAGATATGCTTAAGATGAGTTTTTAAAAGATTGAATTTCACAAGGTTCAGACGACCACCCGGAAATAGCAGGTCGAGACAATAGCAAAAGCAGCACCTTACCCCAAAATTAATGGAAGTTCTAAGGAATCAAAGCTGCAAAAGTGGCAATCTAAGGTCAAGAGACAAGATGGGAAGTACATGTCTTTTGCTCTAAAGGCTTCTGCACTAAAAGATTATAGTAGTAGGAATGATGGCTGGCCGTTACTTCTGACTTCTCTCTCCGACATCAGTGGGACAAATCAAAACCTCGAAGAATTATTACAACACCTATACTTTTACAACAAAAAATAATTAATCCAGAAGACTTTGATTGCAAGAAATTTTTTATAGAGAAAACGGATTTTAGCAAATCACAAATAAAAATTCCATGAAAAGAAGGAAAGAATGTTCACAAGACTGAAAATAAAATCAATTTTTGTCGGCCCAATCTTTGTTAGATCTTTCTCAGAACTGAAAGATCTGATTTTTAAAGCTGGATTGTTCTTGTGAACAGGACTTAAAATGAAAGGCTATCGCACATAAATCTGGGTCGGAGTCAGAAAGTTCAGCAGTTTCAGGAATCCTCATTGTAGAAATTTTTCAGATAAGATGAAGAAGTCAAATTTGCCAGATATTGGGAAAAATTGGAGCATGCAGAAAGCGATTGAAAAAACTATAAAGACAATCTACTAGTAAAA
>JABUQX010030001.1:15000-24723 GCA_015478945.1 Trachelipus rathkii
CTTTGAAATGGTTCAGAAGTGGCTGACAATACTGAAGGGGCTCATTATTAAGGCGATTAATTTTTTTTAATCAACTGCTAGAAGAGTAGTTGGCAGCAAAGCTCAATAGAAAAAGTAAATTATATATATGATTATATATATATATATATATATATATATAATTATATATATATATATAAAAAAAATATAATTATATATAATTTACAAACTTACAACATTTCCTCCCAGGCAGGTCAAGACCGTCCAAAGGGGCCAGAACTCTTCTCTATCCCTACTCTATCCTCCAGGACTCTCTCTTCTCTTCCTCTCAGCACATCGATAGAATTTCATGTCTTCTCATGATCCTCCACCTACTGCTCCACTCCCATCTCTCATGGCACTCTCTCCTCCTGCATCCTCTCCAGGTGTCCCCACCATCTCAATTCTGCTGCATCCATCGTTATTTCATATAAGCCTTCACCCAACCCCTCCTTTATTTTTAAGTTCTTTGTCTGTCCCCTATTCTTTCCCACTATCAATTCTTAAAATCTACATCTCTGTCGACTTATTCCTACTATCCTCTCTGTGGTCGTACCCATGTTTCTGCCCCAATCATAGTAGAATGCGGGGTTATACATCTCGTCGAATATCACCCTTTTCACCCATACTCATTTGTCTATCTTTCAGTATGGGTACCCTGCTCTATACTTCCCCATACTGAGCTAATTCCTCCTGTTATCTTCCTGTACATTTCTCCTCCTCTTCAAATACCTCCACTCACGTATTTGCCTTCTCCCCAGCATCTATATCTCAGTCCCTTCCCCATCTACTCTCAGCTCTCCCCTACTAACCACAATGATCGTCTTTTTATGTGTTCAAGTCAGACCGGCCTCTCTAAGCCTATTAGCAAAACATGTTACCACCTCTCTCAGCCTATCTCTCACCTCCATATTCATTTGTCTATCTTTCAGTATGGGGTACCCTGCTCTTACACCTCCCATATTCGAGCATATTCTGCGCCATGGCCAGAATATCAAGTCCCTTAAAAAAATTTCCTTTCCCTTAAATTAAATCCTCTGCCACCTTCTTTATCACTACAATCCAGATATGCTACAAACAAAATTGGGGACACACGCTTTCCTGTTTGACTCCAGTTCTCACCTAAAACCATTCTTATTCCCATATTCTGTTCTTACATTACACTTTATTATCTTATACAAAGACCTCCAAGGGCCCTCTCCAACTTTATCCACTGCATTATCTCTCTCTAGCACTCTCCATAGCACTCTTTTAGGCACTGAATCAAAAGCTTTTTAGAACTATGAAAGCTACATATACTCGCTTTATTATATTTCCCATACCTTTTCTAACGTAATTCTTAAGGCGAACAAGAGATCCGTCGTGCTTCTGTTCTTTCTATATCCGTGCTGCTCTTCTCCCAGTCTGGGCTCTACTACATTTCTCAACCTTTTCTCTAAAATTTCTCTTTTATGCCAAGTGTTCCAAACAAGAATGTTACCCTGTAGCTTGTTCACTCCCCCCTGTCTTTTTTTCCCTTTATTCTATTGGAACAATGGAATTGACTTTCCCCACCCCCTGCTGGTACTTCGCTCTCGTTCAACACCTATTGAACAATTTCAGAATTCTTCCATTTTCTCTCCTCCCTCTTTTATTAGTTCTGTGGGTATCCCATCTTCCGAATCTTGCAATGTCTCAGGTCACCTCCAACCCTCCATAAGTGATCTCTTATCCCCTCTTCATCTCCCTCTTCAACTAATCCTCTTCTCCCTCCATCCTCCCACTGCTCATTCACATTTAACAGTTTTCTGAAGTATTCTGTTTGATCTCCGTTTGTCTGTTGATCTCACCAAAAATTCACCTTGCTTATCCTTGATATTGAACACTTTCCTCTTTGATCCTCTATACGTTTTTGTCAGTCTAAAAATCCTCTTCCTTTTTTGCCTTCACATCTTCCATAATTCCTTCCAACTCTCTCTTTGCTGCCTTTTCTTTTACTCTTCTTTTCACTCTCTCTGTTTTCATTTCTTACCTCCATATACTGGGCCCTTGTCTGTTTATCTATTTTTCAACCACCTTCTCATCAATACTGCTTTCCTCTTTATTGCCTCCTTCACTTCAGTCCACCGCCTCTTGTGTCTTTTCCTCGTTCCTCCTACCCATCCTTTACCCAGGGTCTTCTCTGCTGCCCTTTTTACTTTTCTTGTTTCTCCCCCTATCTCTCCGACTCCTTCTAATTGTTCTAGATTCTGACTTATTATTTCAATATATTCCCTTTTCTTGTCACACTCCTTCAGTGACTCCACTTTAATCACATTTCTCTTTTCTTTATTCTGCAACTTGTCTGTCTTCACTTTCAGGTCCGTCACCAATAATAATCTATGATCCGAATCTATATTGCTCTTATCAGACACCAGTTCCGACAATGATTCTAATCTCGATTCGCAGTTACAAGTACGATTTCTGATCGAATTCTGCTTCGAAAAATGCGTTGTCATGACACTCCAGTTTCAAGAAGCTATTTTAGTCCTCTGTTTGGAAAAAAAAAATTCATCGATCTAACATTCCTTCCCTTTAACAAACATCTTATCTAAATTCTCTCTCTGCAATACTGTTTCTTATTTCTCTCCATACCTGGTCCGCATTTCTCTCCACCTCGTCTCTCTCCTCCCCACTCCTTGACCACTTGAATCGCAATTATATATATATATATATATATATTAATATATATATATATATATATATAATATATATATATATATATATATTAATATAATATATATATATATATATAATATAAATATATATATATATATATTATATAATTATATATAATATATATATATATATTTATAAAAGTTTGATAAGCCTTTTTGGAAAATGTATCGAGTATCGATAATCGAATTTTTCCATACAATCTATAGAAAAAGTCATAAAAGCGATACTGATACTCGATACGAATTTAGAAATTGTCTAAGGATACTCGATAACCGATACAAAATGCTATCGATCGACACGTATCGCCGAGCATGATCTAGAATACTGCCCTATCCCTGTATAGGTAATAAGTATGCTATAACGATAAATAATATATTTAAAACCTTAGATAATATAAATATAATTATATATATATAATACTATATATATATATATATATAATATATATATAAATTATAATTATATATATATATAATATATATATATTAAATGGAGGTTTTATTTAGAGATATAAATGGAGGATTAAACTTTGAAAATATAATTTTTTTGCAAGACTGATAAACAGTAGATTGGTAAGTATACTAATTTAAGTTGCGAATGATTAGGTAATCTCTTAATTTTCATATTATTTGTTTAAATAATAAGGAGGCAGGCTAAGATTATTATTATTATTAAATTATTAAGACATTCGAGTCAGAAAAATAAAGACATTACAAGAATCCCTCTTATAATATATTTTTTTTTTCTCGACCGTTTAGAAAAGTCGGCTCTTTTAAACTTAGAATTCATATCGTATTATAAAAATATTAAAGCAACAAAAAAACTTCTAATATAATAATTATTAAAATAAGATATTAAAACAGTTAATAAAGGTTCAGTAAGATACTTTCATTATTAACTTTAAAAACTGATTTCCCATCTTTACATAAGGTACCATTTTATCTATTATAATTAGGTACTGTTTAATATTAAATAATATATAACTAAATACTATGATGTAAATATTATATTTGATTCTTTGATATTTATTATTTTACACTTTATTATTTTATGTAAATCCACTTCTTTAAATCTATTGCCAGATTTAAATTTTAGCCTTTACATTTTTAAAATGTTTTCTTAATTCCATTTATTAAATAGTAATTTAATCTTGTGTTGGATTAATTATTAAATTATATTTATTTTATTAGTATTACGTTGTTTTTAGCTTTATTTACATCGTTTATTATTCATTTATTAATAATTTACTATTTCTTTTAGCTACAGTTACCGATATTTTTTACACAGGGTAATTCTTGAAGAATTTTTTAATTAAAACAATTTTTTTTGTCTAAGATTTCCTTTGGTATTTAACTTTAAAAATCACCCTTATAAATATTAAAAACTAAAACGATTTAACATTACTATTTGGATCTATTTGTCGATAAAAACTATATATAATGTAACTTATACATTTTATTTAGTTACCTTAAGTTATAGAATAATGAATTATTATAAAAATATTTCAAATGTACGTTTTCCTGAAAACATTTTGCATAATTATACATAATTACTATATTAATCTTTTCATATATCATTTTTGATTACACAGGCCTCGCGGAATCAAAATGTCCTGGCGGTTTTATAGGTGGTTGTTAATGAAATGTGTCTCCTAAATCCAAATCAAGCATTCATATTGCTCAATCAGGTCTAGTTTTTAAGATACAGACCGAGCTCCCTAGATGGCATTAGAGAGCTCAGTCTTTGCTGACCGCGGGCGCGAGTGGTTGTGTGTTGCTTGCTCAGTTCCAACTACGTATTTCTACTTAAACCTCCCTGACTGTATTCTCATCTAAGGAACAGTGTTTAAAGTGTATTTCTAAAGCTTTATTTATCTTTGTGAATTTTTTGGCAGGCAGATACATTAGCAAAACTCTTAATATTTCATAAAAATGAATAGAAAGTGTAAAAACAGTCCTGATAGATTTTGTTGTGTGTGGCAAAGTAACTTTTAGTGACCAGCAATGCACTATAACGCCGTTAGTAAAGTTCCTTTACAATGCATATTTTGGATCATAAAGCTAGGAGATAAAGACAAAACCTTTGCTCCACATATGGGCTGCAAAGCCTGTATCATAGCCTTAAGGCGCTGGAGTGAGGGCAAAACGAACTGTTTGTCATTTGGTGTACCTATGGTGTGGAGAGAAGGCAAGGACCATATTACAGACTGCTATTTTTGCATGACCAATTTCAAAGGTGAGATAATTACTTTAAGAATAGGTCTTGACAAATCTAGAAAGGTTTTATAAAAATCTTTTGGTAACCTATTGAAATTGATATATAATATATATATATTATATATATATCTATATACTATATATATATATATATATATATACTATATAGTATATATAATCTAATATATATATTAATATTATCTATATATAATATATATTTATATATCTAATTATATAAAATATATATATATATATATATTATATATATATATATATATAATATAATATATAATCATATATTATACTTTACGACTATATATAATATAATATATTATAATATATATATATATATATCTATAATCTATATATAGCTCTTAAATTGGTATATAAAAATTGATTGTATTTAAAATTGGTAAATTTTCCTGGTATAAAAATTGTATATAAAAAAGTGGAAATGAGGGTCGAGTGAATCAATATTATGTAAATTAAGTAGGCGAAACCTTTTTTTAGGTATCAATAAGAAGAACAAGCACACTGTAGTCTACCTTGATGTTCCTTCTGCCATTAAACCACAACCACATGGTCCAGGAGTTCCAGTTCCTTCTCCACCTGAAAATACTGAGTTACAAGACAATATAGAAGATATAGAAGTGGATGACACTGACACTTCAGTGACATATCAGCCTAGCCCCGGGGGGGAATTTCCCCACCGAAAATCAAAAATGTCCCCCCCCGAATTTTCCAAAATTTAATAATAAAAAAAATTAAAATAATGTTGAACTGACTATATAATATTTAATATATCTATATATCTATCTTTCTATTTACAATATACGAATATATATATATATATATATAATATATAATATATATATATATATATATATATATATATATATATATATAATATAATATTATATATATAATATATAAATATATAATAGAAAACCTTTTATGTCTGGCATTGTAAGACTTCGGAGAGCGTGCACATTCTTTCCAAATTTTTATATTTCTCGTACAAGTATAATTTTTGAATGCAAAAGCTACCGATAAACTTATTAAACTTAGTTCTCGTACAATCTTGTATGAGTAATGGTGTGGTAAGCATAAATAATACTTATTTACATTGTAAGGATTGTGCTCTATATTTTTCCTTTTTTCAATTAGGAGCTTATCTTTTATTGTGTGTGTTTTTGAGCCTACGTGAAAGCTGTATTGCTAAAAGTGCTGCAACTTTGTAAGCTATAGCTACTATGTACATTGTTTAAAATGGCAAGGCAGCAAAAATTATATGAATTTTTCAATAAGAAAAGACGTACTGAAGAGCCAGCACAAAGTACATTTATAACAATCGATCATAATGATGAAGAATCGCAAGGTATTGTAAGTGAATCTATAGTTCCTGCCACAAAAACACGCGAGATTAAATATCAAAAGCAGTGGGAAACTATATACAAGTGGTTGTAAGCTGTGTGAAGTGCATTTAAAAAATAACATAGATTTTGCTTTAAAAAACAGGTGGAGTTTTTATATCAGTGCCTTTTAATAATTTTAGAAAAGCTACTGGATGTTCAGGAAAACTGGAAAAACATTCAAAATCAGATAAGCACTGTAAGGCAATTTCAATGGAAAATGCTAGATTGCAGGGCTTAAGAGCTCCTGTCCAAACACTATTGATTCAACAGAGTGAAAGTGAGAAAAATGTTAACAGAGAAGCTTTTTCAGCGTTAGTTAGAAGCGCATATTTTTTAGCTAAAGAAGAAATACCTCATACCACCAAATATGAAGCATTAGTTCGTAGGATTTTAGTAAAAAACAACAAACCTCTTGAGGACTGGATTAAAGCCCAAAGTGAGAGATCGACATACATTAGTAATTTAACCGCTTCAGAGTTATTGCTGTCTATTGGTGAAGTCTTGGACAAACAAGATGAATATTTACTTAGTGGTAGATATTACTCTGTAATGGCAGATGAATCCACGAACATAATAATCAAGTCATTGTCACTGTTAGTATCGCTAGTAGTTCCCACTCCAGTTTATGAAGTAAGGAAGAAGTTTTATGTATGGTTGAATCAGCAAAAACTGGACGGCGAGTCAATATTTTTGGCTATGACTGATGCTTTAAAAAAAACGAAAACTTTCTTACGAGAAATTAATCATGTTCTTTTGACGGTGCTGCGAATTTCAGTGGTAGTATAAAGGGGGTGCGCGGAAGGATTTCGGAAATGAAACAATTTGAAATTCCCTATATTCATTGTAGAGCCCACGTTTTATCGCTTGCCGTCACTAATTCCAGAAAAAAGTTTCCAATGATTAAGAGGGCTTTACATGTTGTTAAAGATATCTACAAGCTTTTTCATTGTTCTCCTGAAAGAGAAAAGATTTTACATGAAATTCAAAAATCACTAGAAGAGCCTGCCTTAAAGATTCCAGAAGCTGCAGACGTACGTTGGCTTAGCAATTATCGTACGGTACATGCTGTGTTTTTATGTTTTCAATCAATAATGATGGCATGTGAACACATTTACAAGGATGGTGCCGATTTAGCAAGTTTATCTGGTGGTATTCTTTTAGAAATGACTAATATTAGTTTTATAGTGAGTTTGGCTATTTTAGATGTAACACTGAGCGCCTTTGTCAAATTTAAGTAGGTCTCCAAAAAAAGCTCTTAAACTTATCTTCTCCCCAGCCTTGTACTTGTACTTGACAAAATGTATTTGAACCCAAGCCTGGTTATGTGTTATTGAAAATGAAGATAATGAACTGCATATGAAAATTAAAGGCCTTAAGAATTATGTTTCAGAATTTAAACAAGTAAATTTTACTGATACCAAAAAAAAATTGTTTAAAAATTGCAAGAGGATTTGTGGAAGAAGTAGTAAACGAAATGAAACAAAGATTTAATGATAAAGCTATAAGATTAATACAGCTATGTGCATATTTTGAAAACTTCAAACAGTTTGTTCAAATGAATGAAAATAAATGTAGAAAACTTTGCCATCTGTTTGGAATTAATGAAATTGATGCCGCTTTGTCTGATTTTAAATCTTTCACACATGTTGCCCGCAATAAGTTAAACGATACTAGTACAGATGTTGCTTCTTTTATTTTAAGAGCTGATATTGGATATGAAATCTTAAAAAAAATTGCTGAATGTATATTGTGTGTACCTATTTCAACTGCCAGTGTGGAACGATCTTTCAGCACCATGAATAGGATAATGACAAAGCTCAGGAATCGTATGGGACAAGAAACTTTACATTCCTGTGTTAAAGTGTCCATTGAAGGTGATGAAGAGCCAACAGAAGAATTTATTGATCAAGTGATCAACAACTATGCTTCCAAAAAGACAAGACGCATTCGTCTTATTTAAAATGTGAGTAATAATTGTTAATTACCTATAAACTATATATATATATATATATATTATACTCCTATATATATATATATATATATAATAATTATATTTGATGCAACATATGTGTATCGAATATTTTGTAGAAAAAATAAATGTGCGACATGAAAAATATAATATATATATATATATAATAATTATTTATATATTATATATATATATAATATATATATATAATATATTATATAATATATTAATACATATAATATATATATATATATATATATATATATATTATAATATAATATATATATATATATAATAAAATATATATATATATATATAAATTATATATATAATTATATATTATATATATATATATATATATTATATATATATATATATATATATATATATATATATCTACAAAAAAAAACTATATCTAATATATATATAATATATATATATTCTACTCCCCCTCGGTATAGTGTAAATCCCCTCCGGAAAAAGAAGTCTGAATTAAACACTGCTGACACTTCAGTGACATATCAGCCTACGTCTACAAACACATCGCCAAGACCACTCACTCAAAGTAAATTAAATGACTTGACTAGAGATCTTTGTCTTTCTAAAGAGAACGCACAACTTCTTGCATCCCGTCTTAGTGAGAACAACCTCCTCTCTCAAGAAACCATAACTTCTTGCATCCCGTCTTAGTGAGAACAACCTTTGCAGTTGCTTCTTGCAGCTATTTGGTGTATTGCAATGATGTAAAAGGTTTAATTGAGGCACTTGGCGTTCCTTACCAACCAAGTGAATTGAGGCTCTTCATTGATTCTCCTAGCAGAAGCTTGAAGGCAGTACTCTTAAATATTGGCAATAAAATGGCATCCGTACCTATTGCCCATTCAGTTCAGTTAACAGAAAGCTACAAAAATATGGAAGTATTGATTAATACAATCAAGTACTCTAACCACAACTGGTTAATATGTGGTGATCTCAAGGTAAGATATATTTCCCAGTTTCTTCTTGTCATTATAAATCTTCATTTTTAAAAAAATTACCTATGAAAAAAATATAAGTTCTTAGAAACCATGTACATCAATATGCAAGCATAAAGACAGTTTTCAATTTTAATTTACTACATTTAATGTATTTAAGAATTAATCCTTTCTTTCAGGTTGTGTGCCTTCTTCTTGGGATGCAAGGAGGCTACACAAAATATCCTTGCTCCATGTGTCTATGGGATAGCCGTGCTGATAGTCTTCACTATAAGCAAAAAAACTGGCCAGCTCGAGAGACATTCCAAATTTGGGTGCCACAACGTGCGTGAACCTCTAGTCGCCTCCCAAAAAGTTTTACTGCCTCCTTCATAACAAGCTGGCCTGGTGAAGAACTTTGCTCAAAGCAACTGAATAAAGAGGCCAGCTTTTAA
>JABUQX010030002.1:0-2500 GCA_015478945.1 Trachelipus rathkii
ACAAGTGGGCCAAGAATTGTGAGCCTCACTCTCTCTCCTTGGGCTTGGCTCTGTCTGCTCGGACGTTAAATGGGTACACCTCCTCCTTGATTAGGGCTCTTGCCGCGTGAGTCGACGGTGTTTATTCTCTGTAAAAAAAAAAAAAAAAAAAAAAAAATATATATATATATATATATCTATATATATATATATATATATATATATTATATATATATATATATATTTATATCTATATATATATATAATATATATACATTGATGTGTGTGTGCGTGTGCGTGTGAGTGTGTATGTGTGTGTGCTTAGTACTTGAAATGCCTATTTTCCCTCATAGTTCTTTCTGGTGGTTCCAAAATTTTTGTTGTGCATTTCTCTTTTCTTTTGTCCACTTCTCATCATGTCCTTTAATTCTGAACGTTCTCTCTCTTCCGTCTCATCTTGTTATGCAGCAGAAAGTTGTAATGATAAGGGTTTTTGGTTTCGTACTAATCTTTCTTAGAAACTTGTGAATTGATGTATCTCCTAATTTGCTTTTGAGTAAACCTCCTGCTTTATTTCGATTGTTTGCATCCTCTGCACACAGCGACCTGATTATTAGAAACTATTCTCATTGGAACTTGAGCCCAGTTATTCAGCAAAGTTTTAAAGGATTAATATAGTTCAAACCCCTAGACAAACAGAAGTTATTTATTGATACTGAACCCGCGTGTCCTCATCTATAAAATATCACGACAGTGCTCCCGTAGGCAGTTTGCGTGAGAGAGTAAAATGTTTTTTCAGAGTTTTATGATCTTGATATCAACAAAATTCATACCAAAACTGACTTATGGTATACCTTATGGCTGGATAAAAAAATGGATAAACAAAAGTTGAAAGACCTGGAACTTACTGAAGTCATTAAAGAAGCCGATTCATATTTTCCTCAAATCAAAAACCTGTCTATTTATTGCACTGGTTCTACAGTGTTCAACAAGTACCATTGAAAGGTCTTTCAGCACTCTGCGAAGAGTAAAGACTTGGCTAAGGAACACAATGAACGAAGACAGGCTTAATGAACTATGTCGGAGTATTCATAGAATATTAATAAGTGAAAAAATGAACGAATTGGAAACAAATGTAACTGCAAAATTCGCTGAAAATCCAAGCGTCTTGCTATTTTAGTTAATTATTAATCTTTGCTCAGAATCAATACTACGCTAACCCCATAAATATTAATGACGTTTCTCAAAATAAGTATTTCTTTTACTCACCTCGTGACACATAAAAAATTGTAATTAGAACTGTCGTAGCCTTGTTATTTTATATATTTTATATCCGAAATAACTTTTTATTCTATGAAAACTTTTATTAGCTTTTGAAAAAGAAAAATCTGGAGTTTAACCAACCCACACCGTCTACTGATCAGTGAGAGCAAGGACATAAATCACTCAACCTTTGCCAGCCCCTAAGTCAAATCCTGCTTACACAGCACGCACACACACACACACACCACCACACACACACACCAACACACACCAACACACACACACACATATAATATATATATAATATATATTATATATGATACTATATATATATATATATATATATATATATATATATATATATATATATATATATATATATATATGTTATATATATTAGACGGCCAGGCTTAGAGGGAGGAAATTTTTTTTTATTTGTTTTATGTCTCATGGACTCAAAATGTGAGGCTCGATGAGAAAACATTATTTACAAAAATTCAGCATGATTCAAGAAGTTTAAATGGTGCCGCCAGGTTTTTGAAATGTAATTTTTATAGTTTTTTTTACATCACCCAGGAGGTGACTATAAAGATGCGTTTTATTTTAATGTGATCTCCCGCGTAGGCCTATTCCACAATTTATTTAATAATGATTAATGTTCTATTGTGTTTGTTTTATTACTTTCAAATTTTTTTTTTAATTCAGATTTTGTTCCTTTAGGAAATTTTTCCCTGTGAGATTCAACGACTTGAAGTAAATATTGCAATTGTTCTTCATTTTTGGTAAGGTTTGTGTTATAGTCTTTTAGTAATGCAACAGATCTTTCTGCATTATCATTCACTACTCGCATAGAATTTACAAATTTTTTAACGCGATTATATTCTTCTAAGTCATTCCATTTTGAGGGATGTTCTTTAAGAAACGTACATGGTAGAGCTAAGTTGTGAAAAACGAAAGACTTGAGCTGGAAACAAATTCTGTCAGTGTTTTATCATTTACTTTTTTGTTATCATTTAATACGTATCGTTTACTTGATGTATGTAAACCTGGCTTCTGCAATGCCTCAACCATTTTGCATTTCAACTTTGTGGATATATTATCAAAAAAAGCAAGTGATACGAGCTCCTCGCTTAAATACCATAAATGGCGACTGAGAGCACGCCTTGTTACTAGTGCAAGATCTGAATCATCATCAGATTCAAGTTGTTTCAAGTATTTTAAATCTACTCTTGGCGCACAAGAAGCAGAAGGAGCTGAA
>JABUQX010030002.1:7500-12500 GCA_015478945.1 Trachelipus rathkii
TTTAGAGGATCTATAGATGCTGTACATACGAGGTAGTGAGGAGTATCGAGAAGATGCGTGGATAGAGTTCGTTGTTGTGGAAGTTGCACTTAGCTTTATAATTTGAGTTCACTTGTTACAACTTACTAGAGGCTAGTGCTCGTATGTTTTTTATATAAATGATTTACATTGTCTTCTCCATGGAGACTTGTGTACAACTAGTATACTAGAGCCTTATCGAGCATCTCATTGTGAGTAGATCGATGGCGCTTGCAGAAGGGCGCTCTTTGTCGTAGTTCTAGTGTCTGGGCTATACGATTCACACAATCTGTTCTTCTTGACCATATTACTTCTATCACGCTGGCTCACACGATCTTCTACCTATCTCGCGGAGCATACAGTATATTCTTATTCCATGATGGTCCGTGAAATTCTCATAAAGTTGTTCTTAGGATGATCACGAGAGAATTTGGATAGCATTTCTAGTAGTTATTAATGGTTGGGCAAACGTATCTCATGTTGTCACACCGGCTTGTTTTTTGAAAGAGGGCTCAAAAAACAATAGGCTGTTGATGAGGGAATTACATTTCCTGAGACTTGACGTGTATGGTGAGTAAGGTCTCGAGTTATGGCGGAAAGTTCGAAAGAAGGAGGTGTATTAAGATAATTTGAGTATTTTTCCTCAACTGAGGATCGTCCGATGGTTTGAAGGAAGAGCAATCCGAGGCCATTTTACTATTTCCACTCAGAGTCTTCCCATGAGTACTTTGCGCATAAGAGATGAGGGGATTCTTCGTGTATGATGCTGATTTTTACGGAGAATCCTGCGGTATACCCGATATACAATGATTGAATGGGACTCGACTCCTGAACAAAGGATTTTGCATTTGTTCCGCTATACACAATCCGGTACTCCCAAGCGACTGCGAAACGTTTTGAATGATTGGACGACATCGTCAGAAGATCATACTGCACTCAAATCCAAATCTACAGCACGCACGATTTAGCATGTGTATATAATGATGAACCTTTTTTGGGCTGTGGAGAGCCTTTCACTTCCCATCCACACTCTCTCGCGCTCGCACACGTCCTTCTACATGCTTTTAGGAAAGGGCGGAAATGATGTCCACTTGAGCTGTAACGAGTTTGGTAAAGCGAAGGATATTTTAAATGCTTAATAAATGTTGTTTTGTTACTCTCTTGCTATACTTGATCTCAAGTCAGTAAGAACACACTTCTTTGTGATCGCGCTCAAAGTGAGCTGTGCATATTCCCAACTCTAAGACGGTATTAGAGATTTTCAAAAGTCGGTCTCTGAATCCCCTCTCAGAAAGTCGTTTGTCAACATACAAGATGGAGCATGAGATATATAGTGAGAAAAAAGAGGAGTAGAAATTGAATGATTTTATTCGCACGAAGGGGAATATGGGAGTATTAAGGCTACATTAAAGGAATAATTAGTAAGTTGGAATCGAGCAAGAGTCTTAATCTTGTCATTATCTTATAAGATGTCTAGATATCGAGTCAACGATAACAAGTTCAGATGATTTTGACAAAATCAGGTGGTGGTTCGGCATCAAATATAGAGAAGGGATTCAATAGGTTAAGGCTCTTCTGTTAGAAATAGGAAGTTCTTTCAGAGGAAGGACTCATTCCTGCATCTCTTGGTCATATGTGCCATTGTCACAATCAATGGTGTTATGTCACTTGTGTGATTGTGCTGAAATCTTAAAAGGATATCATATAATAAAGCGTGAAAGATGGATAAGAAACTATTTATCAAATGAATATCCACAAATTAATTAAGTATTCTTGATTTGTTAGTCTCAAGAAAGCACAAAGAGAGGGATAATGCTTTTTGGTGCAAAATTTCACACCACTGCGCACTGTTTCTAGGCTCATAAACTATGGGTGGTGTGTGTGGAGGGCCGATGCAAATCAAGACAAACTTAGTTTGTTACACAAAATAGATTTCCTCTGTACAGTTACAGTAGTTGTACAGACTCTGTGAGGAGATGTGCAGATCTCAAGTCTTCACAAGAATCTTATACGAAATGCGAGAATTATGGGGTGAATACAATTTGCTGATTTTCATCTCTAAGATGAGAATAATTAATTATTATTGAATATCTGAATCCTGTTTTAGTAATCGTAAAATCAGCTCTTGTTCTTTTTATCCATCTTTAAGACTCGCCTGCAAGTAATTTGCGAATCACGAAAAGTGTTTTAAAGTGAGTATGAAATTTTGTGAAGTTGTAAAGCCAATCAAGGTAACGTCTAGGTCGACTAACTTTGTAGGCTAGAATAACCTAGACTAAATAGATCTAAGCTCAGGTACAGTCTTTCTACTTATTATAGGGGGAAACTTTTCCTTTAGATATATAATCAAGAATGCTTGTTCATTTTGGCTGATAAGAGGAAACATGCTCACACAATGCATGCAGGTCGAGTGGACTCATACATGAGATGTAGAAGAGACAGGTTAGACTTCTGTTACTCACGACGTACAGGACTATAAATGAGTTATCTCATAGTTTAGTCTAGAAACTCATATTCCCCTCACATGAGGTCCTATCTACATAACTCCTAGTCAATTTCGTGAGTACATTCCCACCCATCACTATTATTGTACAATGTTATTTTTTTTTTTTATATATATATTTCTTCAGCATGGAAGTCGGCTCTGATGTGATAATAGGAAGAAAGGGAAAATGGGTACAAAAGGATCCATTGTGAGCAATTTGAGAGAGAAGCTGACGTTTTGTTTTGGTTGTTAAAGAAATATCAAAGTCACTCAGTCTGATAGAGTCTGAAGCAGTATCGAAAAGATATCCCAGAACCGTTCTCTTTCGGATTTTTAGTGTTAGAAATGGTAGAATGTTTTGGTTCCCCTACTGACTTATAGAAGGAGTGTTTAGCCAAGTTCAAGTATGATATTTTTGTGCTCGACGAAGTTCGATCAGGTGCATATAATAGCAATTCTCATACAGATCATTCATGCGGTTGATAAGATATAGATAATAGATTGTTAAGAGTTGATTCGTAAGAATATGAGCAAGAAGATAAATAAAGTTTTCCATATAATAAAATTTGTGCTCCACGAAAATAAAAGACAAAAGAACTAAGAGTGTTGGCTCCCTTACTCTTTTTATCTTGCGTGGTGTCAGATATTACATAGCAACCTGTTGTATTATATGGCCGGATGACTGGGCCAGACAAAGATTTATGGATGTATTATCGGAAGGTGTTACTCAGAACACAGTTTCGTATTCCAGATTAGAGCAGTTTATCAGACTTTTCCACACTAGGAGTGTAATAACTAATAACGCATCCTCCTCTTCTTAGTCTAATTCCCTTTTGTGAAACCTTCGATATGTCTGGAATACTTACATAGTGACATTATTGGTTACTATTCTTTTTTAAATGGTTTTAATTGTATGAGACAGTCAATTATGAAGTCCAACTTCGATATTAACGGGGTTAGCAATGCCTCGAGACTCTGGAGACTGGCTATTTCGCTCTTGCCATGTTGGCATGCTGTCTCGCTGCACCTTGTGGTGTCTGTGGCAGCTCCTCCGGAGCTTGTCTGTGATAGGGTGTGAATCCTACTAGTTTTCATATCATTGCTCCACGAGTCTGAGCCAGGCTTGTTGATACGCAAGTGGTCTGTAGCCTTTTCTGTCTCTGTGTGCTCTAATTTGCATGTAGTCTCCTTCTTTTTTCTGTTACGAAGTATATCGGCGGATATTTGTTGTTGGTTCTTTAGGTGACCGGGTTGTTTTCCGCGACTGAGATCGAGAGAGAATGGGAGAGAAAATGGAAGAGAAGAATTTGGGAAGAGAAATGCTCAGCAGGGCAGGTAGGGAAGCCTTTTATACACAACTTTGTTCGTACTTATGTCAACAATTTTGCTGTCGCAAATTTGGCATAAGTACGAAAAACCATAAAATTATTTTTTACGAATAATTATGCCCTTTGGGAATGCTACATTCTTCTTCCCATAGCTACACATCACGGAGGGTAAAGCTATATAAATACATTAAAAATTATAAAAGAAATAAAATCATTCAAAATGCATACATTTGGGGGCATTCGAAAATGCGCACAAATATATAAAACATTAAATGAATAAAATATTAAAAAGAAATATATAATGACCATGACATTCAAATTAGGCATATCTGTACTTATGTCCGCTCCGAAGACATAAGCACAGCTCACACAAACATTTGGAATGTAAGAGATTACAAAATACGTTATAAAACAAAATTGAAAATATTATACATGAAGGTACATTCAAATATAAGCATATTTGATTGTATCCCGTTAGATATCAGGCAAACAATACAACATTTGATGCCAAGAAAAATATAAAAAAATGTTATACAAAATATTAGAGAATCGCACACAAGTTGCTATGAGAATGTCACTTGACGATGAATCGTAAAATTTTGACATTAGGAAGAAGATTAAGTCCATACGTGAATATCTTAATCCATATAGGCCAAAATTGCGCGTCTTCGTTTTGAAGAGAAGCTCTGACACTTGGATGAGACAAACGTTATGGAGATCTTGGAAAAACCGAACTTGCTGCGCCTTCTGGTTTTGGTAAGGCATGATTTTACGGTTATACAGTCACCACAGTGGGCGTCACTCACCTGGAGTAATTTTGAAACGAGATGAAGTGGCGACGAAAGAGAAGGATACCAGTTCAGTTTTTGCAATTGTAAATTCTTCATTTGTAAAAAAAATTATTCAGAATTCGAAGAGGAGCCTAAAGGTTTGTAGTGGAATTCAAAATGAGTTTCAGACCATAATCCAAAATTAATTGAGAATAATTAAAAAGGTTCCAATCGATAATGCTCGTTTGTTGTTCACTTTAATCATCTACTTGGAGTTTTCTGATTTGGATTTTTTTTAGTATCGTCGTTGTTTTTCTTTTTCTTCATTTTGGTTGTTTTCTTTTGGAGAAGAACTTTTCTTGTTGAGGACGAAGGAGTTAGTAAGAGAGAGTGTAAGTA
>JABUQX010030002.1:25000-30000 GCA_015478945.1 Trachelipus rathkii
CTGATATATCGATCACCTTATTATCTCTATTCGTTATTATATATAATTAATAATATAATTAATTCTATATATTAATATATATATAATATTAAATATATTAATATCTATTATATTATTATCTATTATTATATATATTATATATATAGTATATTATTATTATATTATATATATATATATATATATTATATATCTATATTTATTATATAATATAAATTATTATATAGAAATATATATATACTATATATATATATATCTATATATAATTATATTATTGTATTATAATAATATCATCACATAATTAATATTTAGGTATCTCATATATATATTAACACATATATATTATTCGTATTACTATATTAGATAATCTATATATATTTATTACTATATATATTTTAATATTACTATTATTAATTATTATTTATATCTTATATTATATATAATATATATATATATTATATAACTTTTATTCTGCGCTTCCTTCGAAATATATATACCATAGGTTACATACTAGTGTTCACTAAATCACTTGCCCCCCCCTGATACTTTTCACTTATGATGGCTTTACTTACTCCTCATATATCCTATAACTCGAATGTTGGGCTAAACTACAATTTCATTATGAGAATATTAAAACTCTTAATTATTTTCTTACAAACTGCTAAAATATTCTTTACTAGTTCCTCTCACCCTTACATCTACCTCTATTATCTAGTGTTTATTATTATAGCTATAAAAAAAATCAGTCTCATATATCTCTCACTCAATATTTAATATATCATATATATTATATATATATATTACTATTTAGGGATCAGCAGAATTGTTTTACTACTTCCGATTTACTCACTCATAAACATCTATATATATCTATATATACTATTATATATTATATAATTACATTAATATATATATTTATATATATATATATATATACTACTATATTATATCATATTCTTATATATACAATATATACTCCTATCCTACTAATCACTCTATACCTACTATATATATATATATTATATATAATATATATAATATATTAATCCTCTTCATATATATATCCACATACTATATATATATATTATCTATACTATAATTATATTTACCTATATTAACTATACTTTCTTATAACTAATTCTAATTAAAATCGTAAACATCTAAAATACTAATAAACTTCTTGTTGTTTCTCTATTTTCATTCGCGCTATTTTACATAAAAATGTGACGTAAAATGCCTAAGAAAAAATAATAAAAATAAAAATAATAATTAATAATAATAATAATAATCATTAATAATGAGATAATAATAATAATAATAATAATAATAATAATTAATAATGCAATAATAATAATAATTAATACACTAATAATATAATAATAACATATAATATAATATAAATACATCATAATAATAATATAATAATAATAATAATAATAATCATATAATAAATATACATATAAAATTTTATTAAAAATGCTAATAAGTACAAAATAATAATAATATAATAATAATAATAATAAATCATAATATAATAATAATAATAATTAATAATACATTATTATAATTATTATTAATTATTCTTATTATTATCATCATCTATTATTTATTATTTATTATTACTATTATTTTATAATAATTATTTCACTATTTATTATTAATTCTAATTTATATTATTATTTTTTTTTATTATTATCCTTATTCTTATTGTAATTACTCAATTATAATTATTCATTTTATTATTATTATATTTAATCTATATTATTTATTATTATTATAATTATTATTATTTATTATATATTTTATTTATCTATTATTATTATTACTCCTTGTTTATAAGGTATTATTTATAGTGTTTTTCTTACATAATAAAATATTGTTATTGATTGTTCTTATATTATTATTATTTATTATTATTATTATCTATTATATTATTATATTATTATTATTAATTATTATTGATTATTAATATAATATATTATTATTATTAATAGTTGAATTTATTAATTAATTATTTTATTATTATTTATTATTATTAGGTTCTTTTATTATTATTATTATATTCATTATTATTATTCTTATCTATTATTATTATTTCATAATTATTATTATTATTATTATTAATTGTTATCATATTAATATTCCTTGTTATAATTCTTTAATCTTCTTCTATTATTTATTTATATTTATTTATATTATTACCTTATATTATTCTTATATCTTATTATCTATTTTTTAATATTATTATTTATCATTATCATGTATTACTTATCTATCTAATATAGGGTTATTGTATTATCGTATTATTCATGTATGATTCATGATTTCCCTTCAAAGTCTTTATTCAATATATCAAAATCTTTATTAGTTTTTTATTGTTGTAAATTACTAGAAATTAATAAATTTTTATTATATTTAATTTTTTTTTCAAATTATAATTGTCAATAATGTTAATTAAAGCTAAATTATTATTATTATATTATTATTATTATTATATTATTAATTATTATTTATTATTATTATTATTATTTATTATTATACTCTATTATTATTATTATTATTATTATTATTATTATTATTATTATCCTATTTTATTATTATTATTATTCATTTATTATTATTATTATTATTATTATTATTATAACTTATTATTAGTATTATTTATTATTTAAATTATCTATTATTTTTATTTTACTTATTATTTTATTATTATTATTCAATCATTAATTATTATTCACTATTATATTATATATTAATTATTTATTATTTATTTATTATTATTATTTATTATTATTATTATTCTTTTCATTATATATTATTTATTATTATTTCATTTATTTAATTCACTATTATTCATTATCATTATTATTTATTCTTTTTATTTGCTATCTTATTAATACTATTTACTAATTTTTCATCTATTATTATTAATCATTATTATTTATTTTAAATAATTAATTATTTTATTTATTATTATTTCTATCCACGCCTATTAATTATTATTATTATATATTATTATCTATTATTTATTCATCTTATTTATTATTATTATTATCTTTTTTATTAATTATTATTATTATTTTATTATTAATTATTTATTATTATTTATTATTATTATTGCGAGTATGCCAATCTTTCATATGATTACCTAGCTTTTTCTTTTGCAAACATGCGTTCGAAAATTTATGAAAACAATACGGGAGTAAACCATCTGTTATAATATATATATAATTATATATATATATTTATATATATATATAATATATATATATATATATATATATATATATATATATATATATATATATATATATATATATCATATATAGTATTATTATTATTTATATATATTAATTTTATATATATTTATAATATATATATATATATATATATATATATATATATATATATATATATATATATATATATATTATATATATATATATATATATATGTATATATATATATATTATATATATATATATATATATATTATATATATATTATAATATATATATATATATAATTATTATATATATAATATATAATATATTTATTATATATATATATATATATAATAATATATATATATATAGATATATATATAATATATTTAATATATATATATATATATATATATATATATATATATCAGTGGGGGGGGGGGGGGGGACCAGGGGCGCGCTGCGTGAACCGAACAACATGCGGAGGCACTTTTCAAATATATATATATATATTGACTATATATTTATATATATATATTATAATATCTATATATATAATATATATACTTAATATATCTATATCTTATATATATATATATATATCTATAATATATCATATATTAGTGATGGCAAATTCGATTCGAATCCGGATTCGACCTATTATACTATATTATGCTGCCGAATCCGGATTCGAAATCCGAACTTTGCCATCAATGATATATAATATATATAGTATATATATATATATTATAATACTATATAATATCTATCAGAGGCGACTCCTACACTCGTGCTACGTCGTGCTTAGCAGCGAGTTATTATTATAGAAATGAACTATATTCTTCAAATTTTGCAGTTATGATAAAATTCTCTTATTTTTTTTTTGTGAAAATAGGTCATCTGAAAGAATACATTACATTGTATAAATGAAAGATTATGTAAAATTTAAACAAAAAGTGTAAGCATCATCGCCAATGAATAACCCTATTTTTAATCAATTATAAATTGTAACGGCCCGTTCCTCTCCAAAAATGCAGAGAGCAAATTTCAAGACCGGTATACAATACATTTTCGTGAATTTAATTTTTTTGCTACACGTTGTCTTTTTTTCCTCTCGCTAGAATCTCAATAAACACTCGTTTTAATCATTTAAGAAAAAAAATTAAAAATAAAACAATTTAAAAATTCAATGCACATTTCGGATAAAAATTATTTCATATATTAAATTCTAATATCTGATTTGAAAGGAAAACTAAGATACCCATAAAACAATTTATATTAAAACTATAACCTGAGGAATGGATTACTCAAATATTTTATAAATAATTATTTTGTTAATTATATCTAATAACATAATAAATACATGATAATGACTAGACTGCCTGCATAATACATTGCTTTTTCTTTTTTTTAAGCTGAGTTGATAATAATAATTATGCACCTTGCCTCCGTAGACAGTCTTTAACAGAAGAACTTTGCCTCCAAGGCCCCGGTCCCTGCATTTTCGGTAGCGAAAATTGTTTATGATTTCCTGTTGTAAAAAGGTTGTAACATTTTTTTAAAGATTTAATTGATTTTTTAAATTTAATGTATGAACTAAGAAATAGGGTAAATATGTATATCGTGTTTCTATTACTATATTCGAAAATTAAAAGTTTATTTTTTGTCCTCCTTCTCCATTTGAAAATTGCTAAGTTTACACAGAAAAGGGTATTATTAAAAGATTCAAAATTACAAATTAAAAATTAAATTAAACAAAAATTAATTATAAATTTTACG
>JABUQX010030002.1:32500-39546 GCA_015478945.1 Trachelipus rathkii
TAAACAAGATTCGGATAGAGAGAGAAGTACGTCATAATTGGAGTAAAGGATTTGGATGGGAATGTAGTTCAGGATGATAGAGAAGTGGAGAGAGACTTTAGAGAACACTTTAATGGAACTACTAAATGCGAAGAGTAGATGAGGAGGAAAGAAAGAAGACAAACTTCAACGGTGGAAGAGTTTAAAAAAGTTAAATGTAGGCATATTACAAGGATGAAATAGTAATGCTTTGAAGAAGTAAATGCAGGAAATCTTCTGGTTAGGTGGCTATACAAGTAAGAAATGTTGAGGAAGGGCGGTAACATTGTTGTGGGAGTGACTACAATGAAGATTATTCAATGTGTTGCTGGGAACTGTGCGAGGTTACCACACAGAGATTGGAAGATTCCTGTCTGTACCCAATTCTACTAAGGTAAAGACGGCAAACAGAGAAAGTGTTTCTCAATATATAGAGGATACGTTCACTTGAGTGGTTGTAGGTAAATATATGGACCGAAAATTTTAATAGAAAACGTTAAAAGTATTACAGATAAACAGGATCTTTGAGAAACAATGGGGTTTTTAGGGATGGTCGAGGCTGTGCTGGATCAGGTTTTATCTGAGAACGGCTAGCAGAAATATTCTCAGAAAAGAAAGAAAGGCCAATATGATAGACGTGCAAAAGAGGGAACGTTGTGGAGACAATATTAGAAGTTACTGGAATACATGGTCGCTCACTCACACACGCGCGCATTAAATCATTTGTACACGAACAGTAGAGGGTGTGTTAGGATTAACAGGAAGGAAGGAGAGTGGTTTAAAATAGGAAGCGGGTCTGAGACAAGGTTGTGTTTATGTCTCCATGGTTTGTTTAATATCTTTATCGATAGTGTAGTCAAGGATATGGTGACTTTGGGAAAGCGAGTTTGATCTATGAATCTGAATGAAGAGTAATTGGGTAGGATAAGCGTCTAATTTTGCCGACGATTCTGTGTTGATTTCCGATACAAAGGAAAAAACTGCGTGATTTGGTGCTTTGAGTTTGAACGAGTGTGCCAAGGAAAAGGATTAAAATTAATTCAGCTAAAAGTATAAAGTGATGAAAATTAGTGCAAAGAACCCAATGGAGCCGATTCCTCAATCTGGCGTTGGATAGTCATAAAGGTGAATAGGGAAGCCTAGCAGAGACGAACAGTTTTTAGATACTTCGAACGGATATTGGGGGTTTCAGAGGCAGTGTAAGAAAGAGACTTGAGCATAGGGTTGCTGAGGGTGAAAGAGTATTAAGTAGTCTTGGAGAATTTTGGAAAAACGGAAAGTTCAACAAATAAGGTAAAAAATGAAAATTGCTCGAGGTGTATATTTATTCCACCTGTTGTTTTCGCATGGATGTGGACGATGGGGTATTAAACTCTAAAATGAAAAAAGAGTTGAGGTTTTGAGCAATGAAAGGTTTACAAGATACTTGTGGAATAAAAAGAGAATAGATAGAAATTTGAAGAAGCTGATCAAGGGGTTAAATGATATGTGACGATAGTAGAAATCTCTGATGAGAGAAGTATTAAAATGAAATGCATGGGCACATTACGGCCAAAAACGAATGATAATAAGATTGACTGATTTGAGGTCAGAGAGTGGCAGACAGTTGGAGAAGGGCAAACCCAAATGGGGTGGAGTTGATGGAGTAAGGGTAATAGCAAAGAGGATTATCTTTCGGAGAGAGAAAATGTATGAATCGTATGGGTACATGGCAAGGTTAGAATTAACACGTGATAGGATCACTTGGAGAAGAATAGTTCATGGAAAATTCCGTCAAGGGTTGCAATTAATTGAACAACCTGGAACATAGCAAATGAGCCAACAGCATTCCCGATTTGCAATTGACACCACCCGGCAGTTGTGTTAAGATGGTGATGAGTATATACCTTATATATATATATATATATATATATATATATATATATATAATATATATATATATATATATATATATATATATATATATATATATAATATATATATATATTTATATAATATATATATATATATATATATTTATATATACTTACTCTCCCTCTGCACCTTTAGCTACATATTTTTTCATATATATATATAATATATATATATATATATATATATATATATATATACGGGAGAAGAATCTAAGTTATAGACTTAACGGTTGGATTCTTGAAAAAAAAAAAAAAAATAGTAAAAAAGAAGGTATCTTTATTGACCACGTAAATAGACTTTTCTTTTATAGGATTTGTTAATTAGGTTAGGTAATATTTATATATATATATATATATATATATATATATATATATATATATATATATATATATATATATATATAACAATATTAATAAAATATATATATAATAATATATATATATACTCTTAATATATATATATATATATACTATCATATATATATATATATATACATAACATATATATATTAATATATATATATATATATATATATATATATATATATATATATCTTGCTACTCTTTATATGCTAATGTAGTAATATGAGATTGTATATATATATATATATGTATATATATAATAATATATATATAATATATATAATAACTATATATATATATATATATATAATAAATATATATGAAACTATATATATATAATAACCAACCTTATCTATATATAATATATGCTAATATAACTTAATAACCTATTCTTTAACTGCTAACTCTTCTTTTAATAATATAATATATGTATATATATATATATATATATGATATTTGTGGGGGTTTACCCTTGGGTATTCTTTAGTTAAATTTTTTTAACTAAAAGAACACCTAAGCCTGAGGAATGGCAGGAGTCCGGAGATCTGCTCCGGCGCACGGGAACGACCAGGGTGGGGACTATTTCCCCCTCCCGGGGAGAGGTCTCCTGGAACCCCACTCTTTGTATTGGGTGTCGCGGGGTTCCTCCGCCCCTCCACGGGGTATGGAAAACGTCCCCCTTCAATTCCCCCGTTGGCTCGAAGTTTACTTTGCAGTGTAATACTGTAACAAATAATATAAATATATGTAATAACCAACCTTATATACCTCTTTCTCTATATATATATATATATACTATTACATATATATATATATATATATATATATATATATATATATATATGCATAACTCTTTGCTGCTATGCTGCTGTAATATATATCAGGCGCGGCTTTACGGGGGAAGCACAGGAGGCCGGGCCTCCTCTAAATAAAAGCAACTAATGTAATAAAAAATAATTCAAATTACTATTTATTACTATTAAAATAATGTTTAAAATGTTATACAAGGACGCTAATTTTACATTAAGATCATTTATTCTCTTGCGAAAAATTATTTTTCATAAGGATCATTGACTGGAGGAATTTTGATTTGTGCCTCCAAGAAAGCATAAATATAATGTTTTCAAAACACTGGTTGTCATGGCAACGTAAAAGAAACCTATTCTTATTTCCTCTTTTTAGACGTTTTTTTTAAAAAATATTTATTAGATTTTTTTTTAAATTAAATAAAAAAAAAAAGAATTATTTAATAGTTACATAGAAATATAGAAATTTATTTCCGCAGTTTGTAATGGTTTAATATGCTCTAACATATATATATATATATATATATACTATATATATAACTATATATATATATATATATATATATATATATATACTATATATATAATATATATGTGTATATTTATCTTTATATATACTCTCTCTATATACTCTTTCTCTTTTATATTATGCTATATATATATATATATATATATATATATATATATATATATATAGTTGTCCCTCGTAGAACACGGGGGTTAGGTTCCGGACCCCCCGCGTTATAGGCGACATAAAATCATAAATTTTAAAATTTTTACCTTTGTATAAGGTGAATAAAATAGTAGCAGTATTTTATTTATTCTTAATAATAATTGAATAAATTTGCAGATACAATGTTATTTACAGAACAGTATATAAATATATTTTATTGACTAATTAATTAGTAGGATATTTATTACATTACAGTACAGTACTCTACATATCTTAAATTGAGCAAAAAAAATTTTTTTTTAGTTTTTTTAAATGAAAAAATATACAATGTATAAACCTTTAAAAAATTTGGAGATAAAATATTTTTTATATATTTGATTGAATAGCCTAAGGACTGTAATTTAAAATTTTAAAGTTAATAAAATTGCGCACAAAAATAGTTTCTTTCAAAGTGTAAATGAAGTTGAAGGTGTAAGAGATGAAGGCGGTTCCGAATCTGTAGGTTGCATTGGCTGCTTTTTTTAGAAATACATCGTTATCGGTAATTGACGCTTTTGCCTTTTTAGCTCACCAAATATTTCTTTTTTTTTCCTTTTCATTTCATTATCTTTTTAACATATTTATATAACATATGTATATATTACAGAATTATAATTTTATTTTTTCAATTTTAATTATCTTTTTGACATATGTATTACAGAATTTTAATTTTATTTTTTCAATTTTGTAATTTTAATTTTTCTTTTTATTATCTTTTTGAAAACCGCGGTATAGCAAGATCGCGTTCTATAAGACCGCGTTCTACGAGGGACGACTATATATATATATATATATATATATATATATATATATATATATATATATACTATATATATATATATATATATATATATATATATATATATATATTATATATATATATATATATATATATATATATATACTATATATATATATATATATATATATATATATATATATATATATATATATATATATATATATATATAACTATACCATATATAACTTAACTATATACTATATATAACATTTAATTATTTTTAAGTGCCTCCCCATGTTTTCGGTTCACGAGCCGCTACTATATGCTTATATATATATATATATATATATATACTATATATATATGCTCTATATATGTATATATATAATATATAATATACCTTACTATATATATATATATGTATATATCTTAATAACATATATATATATATATATATATATATATATATATATATATATATATATATATCTTCAAAACGTAAATTAACAAATGCCTAAACTAGAAAATCTATTTATGTTCCATAGAGATACCCTGTACTATTTTTTTGGGGTAAAGAGTACCGTAAAAAAGGTCAATAAATCGTCGGGAAAACTGTTTTCCTTCAAATTCTTAACAATTTAAAATTAACAACTAATAACAACTTCTTAACTTAAACAATTTAAAATTAACAACTAATAACAACTTCTTAACTTAAACAATTTAAAATTAACAACATAATTGAAAACTTTTTCTTACACTTATTTTTAAATTTTTTTATATTTAGCATTAACCATTTTTTTGTAAATACGCTAATAATAGACTTAAAACCAAGAACACCCTTCTCATAGAAGTTCTGGATTAGCACTGAAACGATTTATAATTCAGCATTGGTTTTTTAGTCGGTAAAAATTCTTACGCAGAGTAAAGAAGATCTACAAATAGCTTACTATTTTTTTATTGCTATTTTATAGCTTACTATTTTCCCTATGATTACTATATTATATTTACTTTAATTTATAATAAGTTAAAATTAAAAATTTACTTTAGATCAAAAGGTCAATAGCTAGACTTTGTCCATATATATATATATATATATATATATATATATATATATATACATATATATATATATATATATATATATATATATAACTATATATCTTTGTATATATATATATATACTGCTATCTTTACTCCTTTATGCTAACTATATATATATATATATATGAGTTTTAATTTGTAGGGTAGAGCAATTGCAAATTCGTTATATTCATGTATTGTTCTTGTATAAAATCATTCCACTTTGATTCCCAATTTTTGATAATTCTCTTTTAGCTCATCTTCCAGACTTGGAATATCTATATAAATATATAAATATATATATATATATATATATATATATATATATATATATATATATATATATATATATATATATATATATATATAACTAACTACTTTTATATAATATTATATACCCTATATATATGATTGAAATACCACAAAGCTTATTTGCAAATATAATATTAGACTAAATGCTGAACTAACGGAACGATTCTTCATGAGTAATATATTTTTATATATATATATATATATATATATATATATATGCTTAATATATATATATATATATATATATATATATATATATATATATATATATATATCATATACTGATATATAAATATATATATATATATATGAATAATAATAATAATAATAATAATAATAATAATAATAATAATAATAATAATAATAATAATAATAATAATAATAATAATAATAATAATAATAATAATAATAATGATAATAATAATAATAATAATAATAATAATAATAATAATAATAATAATAATAATAATAATAATAATAATAATAATAATAATAATAATAATAACATCGTCAGTCGATCGGTCAATCAAACACCTGGTCGATTGGGTGGCTCTCATGATAAGCCTAATCTTCGTTCGGAATTGTAAGTTGTAAAAGGGCGTAAGCGAGATATTTCGCTTCAATCCTCGGTGGCAGCTACCCCCTAGAATCGACCTAGCGATACCAAAACTCGGCGGTAATCAGTTTAACTCCTCAATAGACAATATACCAAGTTTCAAAACGATACAATAACTCCTTCATACCAAAATCGGTGACCGACGAGACTGTAACCCTACTACTATTATGGATACTTTCATGTTTATACAAAAGCTTTCACGAATGCTCTCACTCATCAACATAATCTCAATCTTTACTAAACATAAACGAACAATTTTCAGCGACGAGCCCCACTACTTGGAGATCACCTGCAGATATGCATGAAGACCCCAACTTGAAATTTACGCAAGGGGTGTAAAGAAAGCGGTTACATAAAGGGCACAGCCCAAAGGGAGAAACTGCCTGCCCACCGCTCTCTTACGGTATTGTGCAAAGGTTAATTTGAACTTTCAATATTGACGTAGGATTTCATAAAATATATCTATATATATATATATATATAT
>JABUQX010030003.1:0-32488 GCA_015478945.1 Trachelipus rathkii
AAAACTGGACCTCTTTTAGTATTCTTACGTATGAATAGAATAGTTGTTGTGTAAACTGAGGAATACTATGGGCGTATAATCAACTTGACGTTTAATAGCATTTATCAAGTTTTCGCTTATTATTTATTGCTCTCTTTAGCTTATTCGACATTTTTGCAAATCTTTTTTGTTGCTCTAGATATTCGATGACAATTAAGCTAGTTTCTGGAAAAAAACCACGAGAGAGAAAGTGATTTTATAGTTGTCTCATGAGAGAGTTTACGCTGAGGTAGATACTCTAATAAGGAAACCATGATTATTTTAATAGCTGTTTCGTATAACTTTTGGAGTGAACAAGCTTCTCTCTAATCTAGATAAATTTGTAGTAAGATTTTGTGAAATTTTGCGAAAATTATTAGGATCTTTGTGGATCAGCGGCACTATCTAATAATAGGGCCTAATTCCTTCATGAAATCAAGGGATCTCAGACAAAGTGATTTTATTGTGTATCTAACGAGTGTGCAGGTGTGTGAGGAATTATAAAGTACTGGTATTTCGGATTTCCTTAATAGCTGTATACTTTTGGCGTAACAGTCCTCCAATTTATTGTTGTGTAAAGTGTTATGAATATTTTTTCTTAGGCGACGGGGGTTAAGACCAGAGGTTTTGATGTAAGTGATCTATACTCTAATAAGGAAACCATGTTGTTTTAATAGATAATTGATATATTATTAGTATTTTTAGATCAAGGAGAGTCATGTGATAAGAGGATTATCTCCTTGGTGATCTTCGATTTTACGAGTAGACGTAGTTCATACTTGTATCAGTAACTATTACACCTGAATTTAATTATTATGGAAAGCATATCAGTAAATCTTTTGAATATAGGTTTTTCGTGGTGTACAAACATCTTAATGGGCCATGTCCGTACCGTGAAGATATAACAGGTCCGTAGAAAACCTTGATGACTTTTTTACCTTAGATTTTATGATGGCAAGCTGCTTCTTGTATGTGGGTATGATTAAGGCTATGCGTATCTGTCGGATTTTAAAGCTGTTTATAGCTTTTGAAGTGAACAGTCCTATTGTAATTTTGTCGAAAATTTATGCAAATTTTTAATTGGTTAATATTTTCTGTGCTTAATTATTACTATATATGGTTTTAATAGGGCTATTGACACATCACTTGGATATTTATATCTATCGTAGTTAGAAAAGTGACTTTTTTATCTGATTTTAGAGGAAAGAGTTTTTTGTGTTGAGGAATATAACTGCTGCTCATACGTGTTGCATTTTGTTAATAGCTTGTTATATTAACTTTTGAGCGTAAACACTCAGCCTCAAATTATTCATACTTTGAGTTCAAAATTCATTTGTAAATTATATTATATGGTTAATTTTTTAATGGACAGATATTAAAAATTGGCACATATGCGACTATCCTGAAATACAGGTCGAGAAAAGTGAGATTTATTTATATTTTTAGAAAGTTTTGTGTAGAGCACTAATACTATGGATCCTTATAGGATTATTATTTAATTAGCTGTTCATAAAAATTTAACTATATTGAATAAAATTTAATTTTCACTTTAAGAATATTGAATCATTTATAAATATATATATGAGAGGATTTTTGAGTGGTATACAAACATATTAAATATTGACCATTCTCCTTGAATATACATATCAGTACGTAGAAAAGTGATTTTATATTTATTTTAGTAAAGGTAGAATGGTTTTTGTGTAGGAATACTATGGTATATCTTCGAATTTTAATTAGCTGTTATATATACTTTGGCGAGTAACTAGTATACCTCAATTAATTTATGTATCAAAATTATTGAATATTTTAGATAATTTATACGGAGATATTATTGTATGAGTT
Source organism: Trachelipus rathkii (assembly GCA_015478945.1). Taxonomy (NCBI): domain Eukaryota; kingdom Metazoa; phylum Arthropoda; class Malacostraca; order Isopoda; family Trachelipodidae; genus Trachelipus; species Trachelipus rathkii. Next base: position 1,864 of record JABUQX010030003.1, read on the forward strand.
CAACAAGTATATAATGTGCTCCCTATCACTCTCTAGAAATTACAGTAGTCGTTAGCAAAGTTTATTTTATATATTTAAGAGAATGAGTTAATGTTTATGAAGAGAACAGTATAATCTATGGTATCTTGAGATTATTACATAGCTGTTGTCTAGCTTTTTGAAAGTAAGTCATATATCTCACTCAATTTAGATTCGTGAATATAATATATGTAAATGATTTACGATGAATTTGTAGGATTATTGTCGGTTCAAACATAATAAATGGCCATATGTGCTTCCATGAATATACCAGGTCGGTAGATCAAGTGGAGTTTTTGGTATATTTATTTAGCAGGTTTTTGTGTGACGCATACTAAATTATAGTAATCTTCTGATTAATATCTAGCTGTTAATCACTATTCGATGACGTATATCAGCCTCAATTAACCTTATTCTGTTACTAAAATTTTGAAATTTTAGAATAGTTATTCTGTTTTAAATATCATTAGAGCATGATGCCGTGTCACTCGTGAAAATATCCACCAGGTCGTAGAAAATGTGAATTTTTATTTAATCTTATAAGAAGAGTGTTTATTACCAAACCGATAACTGGGAAAATCTTCCGATTTTAATTTACCTGTCTGCTATGCATATTGAGAGTAATAGTCCCTCTGTTCGTGTTCTATATGTTAATTCAAGAAGTTTTGAAAATTTTTGAAATTTTAGCATTTTTTGTCGTTCAAAGCATGTAAATGGCCATTCACTCCCTGGAATACCAGGCGTGAGAAAAAGTGATCGTTTATATTTTTAGAAAGGTTTTGTGTGAGGAATAAATAACTGGTATCTTCTGTGCGAGGATTTTAATAGCTTTGTGTATACACACTTTACGGAGTCAGTAAAACACTTCATGTGTAATTTTGTCAACATTGTTGAAATTTTAGCTGGAGTTTTAGTAGCTTCATAAGTACTATATAAATGGCCATTATCCTTTGAAATACAGGGTCGTAGAAAAGTGATTGTTTATATTTTTACAATATGAGGTAAATCACTTTGTGTGAGGAAAACTGGGGTTTCTCCAGATTTTTAATAGCTGTTCTAAGCTTTTGAGTCATGAGACTATAACTCATATTTATAATTTTGCTCAGAAATTTTGAATTTAGGACATTTTTTTTGCGTTCTAAACATGAGACAAACTATGTCCATTCACCTTGAAATACAGAGTCTTGTACAAAAGTGATTAGTTATGGTATATATTAATATTATGAAAGGTTTTCGGGTTCAAGATAATGATAAGCTAGCCAGAAAATGCTTAGAGATTTTTAATGATCTCGTTCAAAATGATCACTGATGCGCGTACTTTTGGCGTATTGTCATTGGTATAATTTAGAGTCAAAATACATTCTGAATAATTCAATGGGTGGATTTTGTCGTGTTAAAACTATAGTCAGAATAGGTAGCATCTCTCCTTCCTTAAATAACGAGTATACATAGAAAAGTGATTACTATGTATATATGTAATTAGAAAGTGTTTTGTGTGAGAACTGTACCATAATGGTAGTACTCTGGTATATTCTTACAATAAGCTCTATATCTTCTGGCACGTACATGTCTCAATTCAATTTTGTCAAGAATATTGAATTTTGAAATTTTAGGGATTTTTGTGGTTCAACCTACGATATCACAATGGCCATAACTCTTCACTGTCAATACACGCGTGAGAAACAAGTGATACTTATATTATTCTGCGAAGAGGTTTTTTCGTAGTCGAGGACTACTATTGGTCACCAGTTCGATTTTTAACTCATATGCATGTAACTTTTGCGTAACCAGTCCTCCATTTAATTTTGTGAAAAATTTTGAAATTTTTTGAATTTTAGGATGCCCCTTTTAGTGTGGTCCCAAACTCAGTAAATAGGGCATATCCCTACCTCGTGAAAATTAAGTACAGAGGTACGACTTAGAAAAAGGTGATTTTTTATATTTTGAGAGGATTATGTGAGTGTGATTGGAAATCTATGGTATCTCATGAGAATTTTTTAACGTTAGCTGTATAAGCATTATTGGTCGTGCAACATAACCTCGAATTTTGAATTTTGTCAAATTTTGAAATTTTTTGGATTTTTTGGGTGTTTCAACATATAATGGCCATCCCATCTACCTATGAATAACTACAGGTGTAGACATAAGTCGCATTTCTCTGATATGACTGTTATTATGAGAAAGTTTTGTGTGTGTTTGAGGGAATTAACTAAGAGTATCTATCGAGATATTTTAGATATCTTTCAACTTTCGAATAGTTTAATCCAGTTCAATTAATTTGTGAAAACTTCTTGAAATGTGTTGAATATCTTTATAGTGATCGTGTTTTGCAGGTTCAAAATCTAAATGGCCCATACGTCCTCTATGAAAATACATGAATACAAAAGTGATGTTTTATAACTGTTAGCCGACATCTTTTCTATTGTTGAAGGAATACTATGTATTTCGGATTTTTAATAGCTGTTTATTAAACTAGTCTTGGAGTCAACAGTCTCAATTTTGAATTGTTGTCAAAAATTTTGAGTAAAATTTCTACAAGGACTTATATGTGCTCAAACGATATAAATGGCCATCTCTCGCTGCCTGAAAACTCACAAGTGTCGTAGAAAAGTGATTTGTCATGTCTGTATGTATTACAAGAAAGGTTTTTGTGGTGAGGAATATACTATGGGCATATAGTCGGAATATCATTTAATAGCTGTTATAGCTCTGTATAGGCGTGACAGTCCTCAATTTAATTATTACTGGTCAACAAATTTTGAAAAATTTTCTTCAGGTGTTTTGTGATTCAAGAATATAAACTTAGACCCTCTCCGTGCCATTTCAATGTCTAAAGGGTCGAGATAGTAGAACAAGTGATTTTTTTATAGTGTTCAGGTTAGAAAGGTGTATTTGTGTAAGGAGTGATGGACTAATGTAATCTTGGAATTTTTAATAGCTGTGTATACTTTTGGAGTATTTATACTCATTTAATTTTGCCAAATTTGAAATTCCTAGGGATTTTCGTGGTCAAACATAATAAGATGCCAATTTCCTGCCTGAAATTACAGGTCCGAAGAAAAGGTCATAATTTTGATCTTTTTAGGAAAGGCTTTTGTGTAAGGCCGATGAAATATAACTTGGGTGATGAATGAGCTTTATATCCTTCGTGCAATATTTAGTCTATTTCATGTTTGTGAAAATTGTGAAACATTTTTTTGAATTTTAAAAGTGGTATTTTTCGTAGGTTATGATATGACACATCTATTTTGAAGATATTTATCGGCTACTGCAGAAAGTTCATTCACTATAACTAATTGATATATTTATCTAGAAACGGTTCTATGCTGTAAGGAATATCTATGTGTCCACTCTTGCGGGAGTTAATTTTACTAGCTTGTTTTCTCAAATGTAGTTGATCTCCACCAAACCTCAATTGGATAACTATTTGTCGAGAGAATTCTTTGTTATATGAAGTTTGAAAGTTTTATAGTGAAAGTGAAGAGACTAATAGTAAATGGCCATTCCCTGAAATACAGGTCGTTAGAAAATGATTTTTCATTATTTTTAGAATAAGGTTTATTGTTTAGGAACACTATGGATCTTTGATTTTTAATTAGCATGTTCTAACTTTGAGTAACAGTTTGAATTTTAACTTTTGAAAATTTTTGAACTTTTGAAATTTGAGAATTTTTTGGAACTATGAGAATTCTGTCAGATGAAACACAGGGCGTAGAAATGTGAAATTTTATGTTTTTAGCAAGGTTTGTTGTCTTTGAAGGAATTTACATGGTATCATTCAGATACTTTTATATACTGTTATGCTTTCGGCGTAAACAGTCCTCAATTTATATTTGTCAAAATTTGGAAACTCTTGTATGTGATTTTATTTTGTGGTTCAACATGATAATAGTCATCGTCCTCCTGAAATAGCAGGTCGTAGAAAAGTGAGTTTTGTTGTTTTATTTTTAGATGAAAGTTGTTTTGTAAGGATAGTACTATTGGGGTATTCGTTTGTGATTGTTTATATTAGCTGTTCTTACTTGATATGATGTATTCACTAGTCGTAACGAATATCTAATTTTGTCTAAAATTTTTTTTTTTAAAGTCTTTAAGAGGTGTTTTGTGGTTCAAACATATAGAATTGGGTGGCCATTTCCTCCTGAAATAGAAAAACATTGCGTCGTTCAGAAAAGTGTTTTATAGTAGATTTTAGAGAAAGGTTTTTTGTGGTGTAGAATACATCATGGTATTCTTCTTGTGGTTTTTGAAATTGTGAACCTGAGCTTGTTCCCTTCCCTGTCGTCTCAATTAAATTTTCGTGAAGATATTTGATAACTTTTGTTTGAAATTTTGAGGATTGTTAGACTGGTTCAAACATTGAGTTGACTAAATGGCCATAGCTTTTTGGGGTTAAGTTAAATCCTTGACTTCTGTTGGAGAAGGGGTATACATCGGTCGTATAGGGTGGGGGGGGAGGGTAGTAGAGGGTGGTTTTAGAATTTGTGTGATATGTTATTTTTTATTATGTTTGGATTTTATACTTTTGTTTGTTTTTTTCTTAGTTATTTTGATGTACTATTGTTATTTGTTCTTTTGATTTATTTTTTAGATTTACCTTGAATGACGTTGTGATAAAGCTTGTAAACTATTTTTCTGTAGATTTATTTTGAGACTGCGAATCTTATATGTTTTATCATGACTTGTTTAATTTTTTGTGTGGTCCGAAGAATTTTGAAATTTTGTGATATTTTGTGGTGACAATACATTATAATTTGCGCCCATTACTCAACTTCCTGCAAATACAGGGCGGTAGAAAGTGATTTTTGATATTGTAGGTCTAGAAAGTTTATGAGTGAGGAATAATATGAGTATGCATATCGAGATTTTTTAATATGGCATGTCTATATGTTCTTTTGACGTACCAGTCCTTCAATCATTCTCAACTCCAGAAGTTTGATTTATGTAATTCAAAAAATTTTACGAATTCTGCATTCAAACATCAATCCAAAATGGCCATGCGTCTCTCGACGAAGAAAGTGAATACAGGTAGCGTTAGAAAAGTGATTGTTTATATTCTATACAAAGGTTACTTTCTTGATAGTGAGGAATCACTCTTCCTTGAGCTGATTCTTCTTGGATTCTTTAGATAGCTTGTTCTACTTTGGAAGTAAACTAGTCCTGCATTTAATTTTGTCAAAAATTGTGAAACTATTGAATTTTAAAGATGATTTAGTGTATCGTTCAATACTATGTAATGAGCCATTTCCTCCTGAAATACAGGTCGTAGAGAAGTGATTTTTATATTTTTTTAGAAAGCGTTTTTGGGTGTGAGGAATAATATGTTATCTTCGATTTTTAATAGTTGTCTATACAATCTTTTGGAGTAAAGAGTCCTCAATTTAAACTTTTGTCAAAACTTTGAAATTTTAGGAGATTCTATAGTGGTTCCAAACTATAAATAGCCGATTCGCCTACAACGAAATAATCTAGTCGCTACAAAAGTGATTTCTATAATGTCTGTCTGAGTAAAAAGTTTTTGATGAGGAATACTGGATGAGTATCCTTCTAGATTTGTAATAGCTGTTCTTATCCCCGTTAGAGTAACAGTCCTCAATTTAATTTTTGTCAAATTTTGAAATTTTGGAAATTTTAGTATTTTGGTACCAACAAAGATTCAACGTCTTGCCTGAAATTACAGGGGTCGTACAAAAGTGATTTTTATATTTTTAAGAAGGTTTTTTGTGTGAGGAACGACTATGATATCTAGATTTTTGTAATTAGCTGCATTCTGAACTCTTTTGGGTGAATCATCTTGCCATGTTATTGAGTGAAATTATTGAGAAAATTTTTTAAAATTTTTTGGATTTTAATGAGTGGTATCAATAACAATATAATGGCCAATATTCCACACTCTGAAAATAATCAGTCCGTATATCAAGAATTGATTTCTTTAGTTTGTTCTAGATAATTTGATCTGAGGAATGAGCGATGGTATCTACGGGATTTTAATAGCTGTTTATATAACTCTTTGGCGTAACTAGCTCACAACTAAACTTTGTAAAAATTGAGAATATTGGTTTTAATGGCATTTTGTGGTATCAGGAACAATAAATAGCCCTTCCTCCCTGAAATACAGGTCGTAGAGAAGTGATTTTTATATTTTTAGATAAGGTTTTTTGTGCGGAGTGAAATACTATTTAAGTAGTCATTTCGGATTTCGTATAGTCGCCTCTCTTTTTAAAACGGTTACCTCAATTTATTTTGTGAAAATTTTCGAATTTGAAATTTTTAGGATTTTGTGGTTCAAAGCACATAATATTGGCACAATGTAAGTCCTGCCTGAAATACAGGTCGAGGTTTATAGAAAAGTGAATTTTTAATAATTTTAGCAGTTTTTGTGTGAGGACATATTTATGCGTATCTCGGTCTCTATTTTAATAGCTGTTATACCTTCGGAGTAACAGGTCCTCAATTTAATTTTGTCAGATAACTTTGAAATTCATAGATTTTTGTGGTTCAAACATATAAACGGCCCATTCCTGCTGAAATACAGGTCGTAGAAATGAGTTATTTTTGTATGTTTTAGAAAGGTTTACTGTGTGAGAAGTACTAGTTCTTCGATCCTTTAAATAGCTGTTAAATTTCTTTTGAGCGTAAGCAACCACGACTTTTCAATTATTCGTACCGCTCAATTTTCTAATTCTTTTGGATTTTTGTGGTTCAAACATATAAATTCCCATTTCTCCTCCTGACATTATCAGGTCGTAGAAAGTGATTTTGTATTTTTAGAAGGTTTATTGTGTGAGGATACTAATGGTATCTTCGGATTTTTAGATAGCTGTTATACTTTTTGAGTACAGTCCCTCTCATGTAATTTGTGAAAAATCTATTGAACATCTGCTCTTCGAAATTTTACCGCGCGCACTTCTCGCTCTTCACCACCACAATACTAAATCGCCATCCTCCTAGCACAATACAAGGTCGAGGAGAAAGTGTTTTATATTTTTAGAAAGTGTTTTGTGTGCCAGGGAACACTCATAGCAGCTCCTGCTTCGGCATCTTTTAATGAGCTGTTCACTTTATGGAGGTAACATCCTCAATTAAAGTTTTTTTTTATCAACCAGCTAATCGAAGTTATAATTAGCATCATCTCTAGGATGTTGAGATGACGTTCAACGTTTGCCGCCACACCACGCCAAATGACCATCAATCACACATCGTAAATGGCCATACATCTCCTCAACCATACATCGTCGTCCACGAAAAGTGATGTTTATGATTTTTTGTAGAGAAGGTTCTTTGTGCTGATGGATGATATATGGTAATCTTTCTCGGATTTTTTAATTAAGTACGTGTGGTATAGACTCCTTTGGATGTAAGCAGTCCTCGATTTTTTGTCAAATTTTTGATATCTTAGGATTTTCTAGTGGTCTCAACAGCTATACATTGCCCGCACTCGCTACGCTGATTAATACAGTCGTGATGAATAATGTGATTTTTATATTTTAGAAAAGGTAATTGATTTTACGTTTTTCTGGTAATTTCAGATTTTTAATAGCTGTTGTACTTTGGAGTAACAGTCCTCAATTTAATTTGTCAAAATTTTGAAATTTTAGGCTTTTTTTGGTTCAAACATACAATAAATGGCCATTCCTCTTGAGGAAATCAAGGTCGTAGAAAAGTGATTTTATATTTGTTATGAAAGGTTTGTGTAGGAATAGCTAGGGTATCTCGAGATTTTTTCATAGCTCAATATAAAGATGGGTCTCATTTTAATTTTTGTCAAAATTTTGGAAATTTGGTAGGATTGTTTGTGGTTTCAAAACATATAATTTGGCTCATTCCTCCTTAAGATACAGCTCATAGAAAAGTGATTTGTTATATTTTTATGTGTTTTGTGTTGGGAATACTATGGCATCTTTGGATTTTTAATAGCGGTTATCGTTAGGAGATAACAGTCCTCAATTTAATTTTGTCAAATGTTGAAATTTTGAAATTTTTAGGATTTTTTTGTGCTTTTTAGAGTTTTAGGCACTTTATTTCTACAATACACAGGTCGTAGAATCAGCCTGAGATTTTTTATATTCTTTTAGAAGATGTTTTTGTGTAGGATATTACTATTGGGTATACTTCGGATTTTATTAGCCTGTTTTATACTTTTGGCGTAACAGTCCTCAATTTAATTTGTGAAAATTTTGAAATTTTGAAATTTGTAGGATTTTTGTGGTTCAAGAATATAAAAGAAAAATTCCTCCTGAAATACAGGTGTAGAAAAGTGATTTTATATTTTAGCAAGTTTTGTGTGAGGATACTTATGGTATCTTCACGATTTTTAATAGCTTGTTATACTTTTGAAGTAACATCCTCATTTAATTTTGTCAAAATTATTGAAATTACATATTTGGATTTTTGTGGTTCAACATATAAATGGCCATTCCTCCTGAATACAGGTCGTAGAAAAGTGATTTCTTAATATGTGTTTAATGAATAGGTTTTTGTTAGGACTAAGTACTACGCTGGTATCATTACGGATTTTTGAAGTGCTTGTTATATCGCCCCCCCCTGTTTGCGGTTAACTGTCGCTCAAGTAAATTGCATTTTCTTTTGAATGTCAGTACAAAATTGGAAATTATATGGGTTTTATTGTGAGTTAGGATCCCCTGTTTCGTTGGTAAATTCTAAGGGCACATGTATAATGATAGAACTCTGGAGTTTCAAACGCCATATTTACCACCGAGGAGTCTCTGCTTTCGACAACATCAAGTACGTCGTCATGTTGGGAAAATAAGTCCACGAAAAGGTGAATGTTTGTATATTTGTTCTTATTTTATTGAAAGGTTTTGTGTCTCACGTGTAAGCGTAATTACGTTTAGCGGCTAGGCGTAATCGTTGTCTGTGGTTTTATTTTGGATTTTCCGTCTAAGGTGAGATTAGGCATGGTTATAACTTTTGTGAGTAACAAGTCCAATCTATAAATTTTGGGGGGGGCACCCCGGTCAATTTGCTAAACGCATGACCAGTCCCGTAATCAACCCTATCCACTTCCTAAAATTGGTGGCTTACAAATTTAATATTGTTCTGAACCAACATTTTTTGATGTATTTTTTAGTTTGTGGTTCAAACCATATAATGATTAGAAAGAAGAAAGAGAAAATCCAAATATTTAAATCAAACCACCCTTGAAATTCACCTACTCACTCGCCATCGCTTTTAAAAGGGCATACCTTAACGACATGTCACGACGCCTTACGTGTTGTTCGTAATACGAGACTACTAAAGATACAGCCATTTAACTTTAGCTTTGATATTAGAGGATCGGCAAAACAACAGGCTTTACAGGCTGAGGTACGTTTTGGGTTAACTTTTTCATTAGGTTTTTTTTTTTTAAGTTCACATTATTGGAACCAAATCCAAATCCTTACCCTATGCCTCACTACTCAGTCGTGCTACTGTTGTCATAGTAAACTTTGCGCTCAGTGATTTATTTTTTATTTTTTTTTTTAACCTTTTGTAACTTGGTAGTTATATTTTCATTTTATTCAATTTTCATATATATACATATATATATATATATATATATATATATATATATATATATATATATATATATATATATATATATATATATATATATATATATATATATATATAATATATATATATATATATATATATATATATATATATATATATATATATATATATATATATATATATATATATAAAATAATATATATATATATATATATATATATATATATATATACTTAACTATATATATATATATATATATATATATATATATATATATATATATATATATATATTTATTTTATATATATATATATATATATATATATATATATATATATATATACTCATCCAGAGATCATCCAGGGCTGAAATGTTCCAGATTGCTCTGGGTTGAGAGTTAGATAGCAGAAAGCTGGATGTGTTCCGGGACCTGGTTACAGTTTGAAGGTATTTGTAGTGGTTTGGTTGAGGTTGAATGGTGTTTGTAATAATGTAAGCTAGGGTGGTGGCTGCATCTTAATTTGACCAGGATATCTGGCTAATTCTCGGTAGGGAGTTGAATTCTGGTGCTATTTCTGGTGGATGTTTGTTTAAAATGTTGTTTGGTAGTCTGCGTCTTAGGTAGTATTCTGTTAAGGTCGTTTGGAATTTTGTGTATGATGTGTTGTTTGGTGGAAGTGGAATGGTGTTCAAAATTTGGTTGTAATATGGAACTGGTGAAGGAGGAGGAGGTTTGAGTCTGGTAGATGGGGTTGGGGTGTTCGAGTTTTGGTAAAGAATTGAGCCAATCATGTCCAGGTGTGTGTGTATGGGTAGTATTTTGGTCTCTTCGTGTAGGTGTTGTGGTGTAATTGATGTACATCCTGTTGTTATTCTTATGGCTTTGTTTTATGCTGTTATAGTCAGTCGTGGGTGCCAAGTTGGAGAGGCGTAGTTTAGTGCCTGTTTGTTATTTGTGAAACTGTTCCGGTGATGGCTCTTAGTATGTTCAGTTTTTTATTTGCAGATAAAATTGTCTGTGTTTTGTAATTGTGAGAGGAGTGCAAAGTGTTACTCCGAGGATTTTGGGAATTTTGTTGAAAGGTATGGCGATGTTGTTTAAGTAGACTTTGGGGAGGGGGTGCCAAGTTGGCGGTCTATGGTGATTAAAGAGATTGATGATTTGTTTGGTGAGGCGGAAATTTTCTGTTAGCCATGTTTGAAGTTGTTTGATGTATTGTTGCGTTATGTCAGTGACAGTTTAAGTTCTGGTGTGTAGTAGTTATGATAGTGTCGTCTGCGTAGGTTATGTTTGTGTGTTCTGTTTGTGGTTGTGGGAGGTCGGCTGTGAATAAGCTGAATAGTGTTGGGGATAGGATTGCGACTTGGGGTACTCCGCTATTGATGTTTACTGTTCGGGATTTTGTATTGTTTGTTTGTATTTGTGCTGTTCTTCCTGATAGGAAATTGGAAATCTATTTCTTTAGGTTAGTGGGGATATTTTATTTTATTTTATGGATTAGGTTATGTTTAGGTACTTGATCAAAGGCTTTATTAATGTCGATTGCTATGATTATTTTGTGAGTAGGTTTTGAGTTTAAACCGTTGATTATGGGTTGGGTGATGTTTATAAGGGCAGTTGTGATTGAATGGTTTTGTTTGAAGCCCTGTTGGAATTTGTGTTTGGTGATGTGTGGTGTTATTTTGTTTAGTATGTTTTTTTCTAGTAGTTTGTAGTGCTGATAATAGAGAAATGGGGTGATAGGATGAAGGGTCAGAGGGGTCTTCTCCTGATTTCAGCTTGCGTATAATGATTGCTTATATATATATATATATATATATATATATATATATATATATATATATATATATATATATATATATATATATATATATATATATATATATATATATATATATATATATATATATATATATATATATATATATATATATATATATATATATATATATATATATATATATATATATATATATATATATACTTCGAAAATCTGCGTATCATTGGCAGTAATGAAGAGATGATAGTGAATGTGTTTGGGTTTGATAGTGCAAGAAGGAATGGGTTTTTGGGGGGATGAGGTAATTAGTAGAGTAGGTAATGGGTAGAGTGAGAAAGTTGAAGAATGGTAAATCTGCAGGCATAGATGGAATTACTGGTGAAATGATCAAGAACGGAGGCGAGATGGTGATTGAATGGATTTGGAAGTTGTGTAACAAAGCGTTTATGGAGGGTATAGTTCCAAGGGATTGGAGGAGAGCAGTAATAGTATCCTTATATAAGGAGGGGTAAGGGAAACTAGGGGAATTGGTTGAATGTTGTAGGGAAGATATATTGCGGAAATTTTTGTTGAAAGAGTACGTCGAGGGACTGATTGGTGAAGAACAAGGTGCATTTAGAAGTGGTAGATGATGACAATCAAATTTTTACATTGAAACAAATGATTTGAGAAAATGAGAGATGAATAACTTGTATTTAGGTTTTATGGCATTGCAACAGGCGTACGATAGGATTAATAGGGAAGCTCTGTGGCAGGTGTTGGTGACATTTTGTGTTGGTGGTGTTCCTCTGAATGGAATCAAAAGTATTGTATTACGATAGTATAGCGTGTGTAAGAATAAATAGTCGAAAGTGAGGGGCTTAATATTAATAGCGGAGTGAGGCAGGGATGTGTTATGTCTCCTTAGTTATGCAATATGTATATGGATAGGGTTATGAAAGAATTAGAGGTAGGGGAAGGTGTTAGAATGATGGAGGATGGAAGAGAGTGGAGGGTGTCTACTTTTTTTATATGCGGATGATTAGGTTTTGTGTGGCGAATCTGAAGAGAGTTTGAGAGGATTGATAGAAGGGTTTGAAAGTAAATGTAGATAAGAGTAAAGTTGTAGTAGTGACTGAGGTGAATCCACAGTGAAGTAATATTAGATTTGAGCAACTGGAACAAGTGTCCGAGTTTAAATATTTAGGATTTATGTTGGATGAAAAGGGAACGAATGATGCGTGTAGGAGGAAGTGGCTGGTGTAATTAAATCGTTGGCGGATGTAAAGGAACTACGTCTTGAATGCGCTATGGCTTTGCATAAGGGTATGTTGTTGCCGGTGTTAATGTATAGTAGTGAAACTGTGGTCTGGAATAAGAGGTATAGATCTAAGGTACAATGTGTTCAAATGGATAATTTTAGGGATGTGTTAGGTGTGAGAGGAATTGATAAAATGAGGAATGAACATATTAGGAGAGTTGTGTGGTTTGAAGAAAGACGTAAGTAAATGAGAGAATAAACAAAAGTACATTGAAGTGGTTTGGTCGTATGGAAAGGATGGATGATAGTCTGTTAGTTAAGCGGATGTATAGTGGTGAGTGTGTTGGGAATTGACTGGCTGGGAGACCGAAGAAAAAGTGGATTGAGTCAGTAAAGGAATGTGAGTTTGGTAGGGGTGAGAAGAAAGGTGCATAATAGGAGTGAATGGCGTGGTTTTGTGAGAGGGGGGTGGGAAGGGATGAGCCCCACATTGACGAGATACCACAGTGAGGGCCCGTCGCAGTCTCATGAACCCCAAGGGTGGATTTATTGGACTGCTACGAATTCTCGCTTAAGGGTATGGAGGGGACGATTCTTCTACTTTTCCGTTTCCAGTGTATGTTGCGCACCTCATCCCTAATCTGGGGAAATAGGTAGTTGATTATATATATATATATATATATATATATATATATATATATATATATATATATATATATATATATATATATATATTTTATTTATTTATATTATATAAAAATATGTATATATATATATATATATATATATATATATTAAAATGTAGTTAGAGGAAATTGAGCGAATGGAAGAACAACATCGAAAGTTTGTTGCGCAGCCTGACACAGTTATACACAAAAAACCATTCATTCCTGAGAAGTCGAAAAAGCCCATTACAACTGTGGAAGAATTTAAGCTCAACTCGGATAAGAGGGCCGAAGAACGACGATCTTTCGATCAGCATTTGAAAGAGAAAGAAGAAGAAATAGAGGCCAGGAAAAAATTGGTATGTAGGCTCTACTAAATATTTGAAATAAATTGGTTTGAATACAATTAATAATTGATTTTAGCTACTAATTTTACTTTGACATATATAGTATAATATATTTTTTGTAAAATTGTTTATGAATGTGAATAAGAATTAAATTATGGGGTATATTTTACTTGGGCATATTGATATTAAAATTTGTATGGAGAGTTCCTCATACAAGTATCTTCCAAGAGATTATGTAGCCAGCTATTGTTTTAAGCCTGTGAAATGAAATCCAATATATAATGGGATAAATGCATTTCAAAGGAGAACAAGTTTTTAACGTGTGCATTCAAATTTAGTTATTTTGCTCATTTATTAAGGTAGAATTATTTGCTTATAATTGAGAGAGCCGTTCTAACGGTCTTGGTTTGAACTTTGATGCCACAGTTATGGATTTTATTTTGCTCTTACTTAGGCCAAGTAATTGTTTCTTCTCAGCTGCTTTCTTGACTCACTTCATTGCAGCTTAACTTTCGCTTGCCACCATGGGCTACTAGCAGTTTACTTTTTTTGATGCATTGTTGTTCTGTCTCAAGTGAAAATTTCTTTCTACACCATTGAATTTACAATGAAATTCGTGGAACCAAACTGTTTCTTTTCCCCTTTTTTCACTTGGAATAACAGATTCACTCTTATCAGACATTACAATTGCTATTTAATTTTTTTTAAAACAAGCTATCCACATTTTTTTATTGTTTAAAGAGAAACACCTTCGTATCCAAAGCAATAAAGGCTGCTTTAAATTGTTCTCAATTAAATCTTGCGATAGCAATTGCAGAAGCAAAATTTTACTTTCAATTAATAAGTGAATAAAAAAATTTATAGATTTTGTAGTAAATTTTTATTTACTCACTTCTCATCAGTTATATATAATGACTAACGTTAGAAATATCAATGAATATGTTAACTCCGAAAAAATAATTTGTAATAGTGTTTGTGAGGAAAATGATTAAAATTCTTAGGTTTAAATGCAGTGTTCATTTTTAACACTTGGTATGGTTTGCATATTTGACTGTTCTGCTTTTATAAATTCTTATACGTATTCTAGACTAAAAGAATTTGATTCCTTTCTCTCACCTTTTAATCATTACGCCTGAGTGTTGGCATTATCTCCCTTTTCTTAATTACAATCATGATACTCTATGGAGCTAATACCTCTCATTACACCATTACGCCCGCACTTTCGTAGTACAAGTTGAAGGTGGACACTATTCATTCTACTTCTCATTTTCTGGTAGCTCCAGGCTTGTTTTTAGATGTCGCCTCCTCTCTAGCCACTATAATTGTCTACGAATGTATTTTTTTTTTCATTAGAATGCAATTTCTGTAAAGATTATGTGCTCACTGATGTAGCAGTATTTGGTTAAACAGAGCTGAATATCCTATAATTTCTAAAGACATCTCCGGTTATCCGGATCATTGTATAAGGAATCGAACATTTTACCTTTAACATAAATTTAATATATTCATATTGAATAATTCATTTATTAACTTTAATATCGTATATAACTAAGAAATAGCGGTATATACATATGCAGTGGATGAATAATTGAGAGATTTTCTGCATTTTTACGAAAGATCTTTTTGATATATCTTAGATATTTAAAATGCATTTGATATCGAAATTTATGCATTTTTGTATTCTTTATAAATCTCTGAAGTAATAAGTTTCATATAATTATGTTAGGGATTTTTGCTTTAAACAATATAATTTACTATGTATAAATATTTAAAATACTTTTTAAAATAAGGAGGAAGTTTTAAGTAAATGTAGAAAAACGTTAGGCGTTAGTATCGGGTGAGGAGAGTCCGCAGTGTGAAATCATGTTGGATGGATTATTATTCTTTATCATCATTATTAGTATTCTTTATCTGCCCTTCTCTTCCCACTAAATTTGCACGGAAATATGAGTTAAGTAGAAGAGCATGATTTATATCGAAAGGAAACCCCCCCCCCTCCCTCTCATCCACCTCCATACCCCTTTAGGCAGAGCTCGTCGCAGTTAAAAAATATCTACCCTAGGGCTTCACAAGACCGACTAACCCTCACTGTGATATTTCGTGAATGTAGGGTTCATCCCTTGGGCAAGGCCCACAACCATACCCCCCCCCTCCCCCCCCCCCTCACAAAACTACATTCACTCATATTATGCACCTTTCTTCTGGCCTCTGCCAAATTCACATTCCTTTACGGACTAAATTCGCTTTATCTTCGGTCTCCTAGCCAGTTAATTCCCAGTATACACACCTCTATACATCCGCTTAACCAACCGACTATCATCCATCCTTTCCATATGTCCAAACCATCTTAATACATACTCGTTTATTCTCTCATCTACACCTTTCTTCACACCACACAACTTCCTAACCCCTTCATTCCTCATTTTATCAATTCTTCTAACGCCTAACAGGCCCCTAAAGATTATTCTTCTGAACAGATTGCACCTTAGAGAATATTACTATTATTAATATAAATATTATATATTATATTAGATATATATTATGTATTTTGATATTAGTATTATTTTTATTTATACAGATGGAAGAGCGAAGACTGAAAGAGGAAGAAGAAGAAATAAAAGAATTGCGTAAAAAAGCTGTCCATAAAGCTCAACCCATTACTCACTATAAACCTGTTGTTATAAAAGAAGGATTGCCGCCAACTGTCCCAATAACTCCAAATTTCACCATTGAAGAACGCCTCAAAATTCGGGCACTTTCAAAGCAGAATCTTAATTTTACATCTGATACAACAACTTTAAGTATTACTACTGCAAATGATACAGTCAGTGTTAATAACGCAAGCATTGGGACTGTTGACGATGGTGGTTCTACTGCTACTGAAAGCACTGATTCTACATTCACAATGGAATCTCAATAGCAGATAACGTATCGTAGTCTTTTTGTAAATATTTTTTATATATAAACAGAATTATTTTTATTGTCGATTCTCTTGTGTATATACAATATATATATATTTAGGCAGCCCCTTTTTTATAATCTTGATACACTCTGTTACTTGAACCTTGCTAAAAGATATGATGCCTCTTAACATATAGAATTTATAATTACCTTTATAGTATAATTTGAATGATTGTAGAAGATTCAGTTTTTCCTTCCTTTCATATATTTTTTAGTTTTATACAGAAATTAATAAAATTGTTGTTCTTAACCCTGGATTGATATAATTATATATATATATATATATTATATATATAATATATATATAATATATACTATATATATATTATAATATATATTATATATATAATATATATATATATATATATATATATATATATATATATATATATATATATAATATTTATTAGTGTCTTGAGTGCATATTTATTTTTAAAATGAAAATGCATGTGAAAAAATACAAGTTAATGATTTATTTAGTTTTTCATAAGTTTTATCGTTTTAAGAAATAAATTTTACTAAACGTTTGCTAATTTTTTAAGCTCCAATATTTATATACGCTGAAGCTTTTTTTTATGGTTTTCTATTTTAACGAGTTTACTTTAGAAAACAACATTGAGGCATTATTATTCTCGTTCATGACTAATTCAAATGTTGGTTTTGCGAAATTCTTGTTTCTTTAAAGTAGTTTCTAATTTAGTAAGGGTTAAAAATTTTTATTTCGATCCTCATTTTTTAGTATTGTATCATGAATTGTATTTTGTATCTTAAAAATTGTTATGGGTTAATTGTAGCAGTTTTAAGAGAATTTATGTACAAATTAACAAGTCTGCGCAGACTGGAGTAGGAAGCAAATTTTGTGCTGCTGCTGCTGTAGCAGTTGGAGAGGTACTGACTCACTCCAGTATGTAAATTTTAAAATTCCCACGTCAGACTGAAGTCTTTAAGTCTTAATTTTCTGGAAATTTTTCATTCTCATTACAATACTTTAATTTTAGTTTTTAAATAAAATTCTTTCAAAATTACAAAAAGCAGCTCCATGCAAGTCTAATTTATTTATATATATATATATATACTATATATATTATATATATATATATATATATATATATATATATATATTATAATATATATATAATATATATATATATAATATATATGCATATATAGCAACCCGGTCCCTTTTCCTTTTGCTGAATCAACTCTTGGTCCAGCGTTGGATCTTATGCGCCTGAAACAAGATCCTCTGAGAGCTCTAGAAGAACCAGTTTTGAGGCTTAATGGGAGAGATGCTAGTTCTACGAAGGGCAAAACCTACCTGAGAGTGTTCTTTAAACTTGAGACCTGGGTCCAAACATTGCGCCGAGAAATGACTTTCTGGAGTGTTCTGGGTTAAAAGTTTCGGGCCAGAAGGAGAAGACGCTGGACCTACTGAGAGCGAAAGCTCTTCCCTAGCCCTAACCTAATAGATTATGATATATATATATATATAGTATATATAATATATATAGTATATATAATTATATATATATATATATATATATAATATATTATTATTATATACGGTTATATATATATATATATATATAATACATATAATATAGTATTATATATAATATATATATTATATATTATATATATTATATATAATTAATTTATATTATTATTATAATATATATATTATATATATTATATATATAACGAGAAGGAGTGCAATTTTGATGAGCAGCTGCTGGTACTAAGCTGTCCTAGACTTTGAGTGTGTGAGTACTAGAATTCTAAATGGTTAAATTTAAGTTTTGAAAGGTCAAGGTATGTGTGTTGTGAGTATGGTCATCTGAGGGAAACGTTGAAGCAGTACGATTTTTTGGGATATCTGAATGATGTTCTGGGATGGGGTGAAGTAGAGAGCTTCAGATTAATTTTTTGGGGACCTGAATGCGGTTGGATAGGTGCATCAAAAAAGGGAATGGTATCACAGGTGGGTTCTTTGGGGTGGCGGGAGAAATGAGAATGGTAGGACGGTGATTGATTTCTGTGAAGAGAGAGGCATGTGTGTAAGTATGTACTTTCTTAAACAACAAGCGTTCCATAAGTATACTAGAGTTTGTGTAGGTAGCGATAGTATCGAGGATGAAAAGTATAATTGAGTTTATGGTGTTTTTTAGAATTAGATGTTGAAGTTGTTTGGAAGATAATCAGTTCAGGGATATAGGAATCGGTAAAGGAATATAATATTCTATGTAAATTGAAGTTAGTGGGGGCTTGGATGGAAAGAGAAGTAGGTAAATAAGAGTGGAATTAAGTGAGGCAAGACAATAAGGATACAGTAATGAAGAGCGCTCGCCACTCACACGGTGCGTTGAATGCTTTCATCGGCGATCCAGTCTCGCTGCATAAATGAAGGAAGCATTGCTAGTCAGTCGGCAAAGAAGTATGTGGATGTTGCTTAAAGTAGGAAGTAATGAATAGTAACAGTGAAAGGTGGAATGAAGAGGTGAAAGAAGCGGTTAAAGGTAAAAAGAAGCGTGGTTGAAATGTACTAATAGCCAATGATGAAAACTCAAAGAAGATGCCTTGGAAATTACTACTAAGGAGGAAAAGAGAAATACTAAACGGTGTATACGTAGGAGAAAACAAGAGGTAATGAACGTTTGGAAGGAGGATGCAATGGGACTTACAAGGGAATAGGAAGCTCTTACTTGGAAGGAAGCGCTGAAAGGTAAGAATGAGAATAAAGGGAATTGCTTAGGAATAATGAATAGGGATGGTGCTTTGTTAACTGATGAGATGGGTGTGAGAGAAGTGTGGAAAGAACACTTCGAAAAGTCTGCATTACATTACAGTAATGAAGAGGTGATTAGTGAATGTGTGTGGGGTTTGATGATGGTGCAAGAAGGAATGGTATTTTGGGGAATAGGTTAATTAGTAAGGAGGAGGTAATGGGTCAGAGTGAAAAAGTTGAACGTGGTAATCTAGGTATCGATGAAATTCCTGGTGCGCATGATCAAGAACAGAGGCCGAGTGGTGATTGATTGGATTTGGAAGTTGTGTAATAGCGTTTATAAGAGGGCTATAGTGTCCAAGGGACTTGGAGGGACGGCGGTAATATAGTCATACCCTTTATAAAGGTAGGGAGATAGAGGGGAACTGTAGAAATTATAGGGAATATAGTTTATTGAGTGTTGTGGGAAGGTATGATGGCTGGTATTTGGTCGGATAGAGTGCGTCGAGTACTGAAGGACTGATTGGTGAAGAAAAGGTGCGTTTAGGAGTGGTAGAGGATGTGTGGATCAAATCTTTACATTGACACAAATGATTGAAGAAAATGAGAGGAGACAGAGAATAAATTGTATTTGTTTTATGGATTTACAACAGGCGTATGAAAGAGTTACATAGGGAAGGTTTATGGCAGCGTGTTAGTGATATACTGGTGTATGGTGGCTTTGATGGAGTCAATAAGTATTGTATGCCGAGAGTGAAGCGTGTGTAGAATAAATGGTGATGGTTTAGGATTACAGCGGGTAAGATCATGGTTGTGTATTCTCCTTGGTTTATTCAATTGAATAGTGGATGGGGTTAAACTGAAGAATTCGAGGTGCGGGATGGAGAAATGGTGTTAGAATGTGGAGATGAGTTTGAGTGGAGGGTGCCCTAACCTATTATATGCGATGATTTGTTCTGTGTGGCGAATCTGAAGAGGCTTTGAGAGGATTGGTAGAGAGCTTTGGCGGGTGTGTAAAGGAGGGGGCTTGAAAGTAAACGTGTTTATAAGAGTAAGGTTATGGTTGTGATGAGGACAGTCCTCAGTGTGAGTTGTTAGACTGGTGAGCAGCTGAACAAGTGTCTGAGTTAAATATTTAGGGTATACTGTATGTTGGATGAGGGACCGGACGTATGCAGAGTGTAGAGGAAAGTTCGTGAATGGCAGGAAGCGTGGGTGGTGAATTAAATCGTTGTGAACTGTAAAAGGGATAGTCTTGAAGGTGCTAGGGCCTTACATGAGGGTATGTTACCTGTGTTATTGTATAGTAGTTTGGGACTATGGGTTGAAATAAGAAGTTAATAGATCTCAAGTTCAATGTGTTCAGAATGGACATCTTAGGGGTGTGGCTAGGTTTGTTGACGGAAGAATTCGATAAAATCGAGGAATGAACCGATTAGAGAGAGGTGTGGTGTGAAAGAAAGGGGTAAAATGAGAGATAAATGAAAGTACTTTTGAGATGGTTCTGCTCATATGGAGGATGCATAGAATAGGTCGGTTTGGTTAAGCGGATGTATAGTGGCGAGTGTGTTGGGAACGGCCCGGCTGGGAGACCGAAGAAAAGTGGATTGAGTCAGTAAAGCGAATTTTCTGAAGGAGAGAAATGTGAGTTTGGTGAGGCGAGAAGAAAGGTGTATTCCGAGTGTCATCCGGGGGATTGTGAGGGGGATGGTTGTGGCCACCTGGGCCAAGGGATGAACCCTTACCTGACGATCTACCATCAGTGAGGGTCATCGCTGTCCCATGAATATTTAGGTGGATTTTCTGACTTGCGATGAGTTCTCACTAATTAATGGTACGAGGGGCGGTAAGGCTTGCGGCTTTCTTTTCGATGTATTTCATGTTTCTCTACTGCTATTTCTTTCCGATGCTCGTTCGCACCTTACTCCCATTTCCAGGAATAGAAGGCCAGGTAAAGAAGATATATATCACTATACTAATATATATTAATATATCTATTTATAAATATATGTATAATTATATATATATATATATATATTAATATATATATATATATATTAATATTATATTATATCAGAGGTGGGCATAAGCGCAAATGAAAGCGCAATTTGCGCTTTAGGTAAACTGTGCGCTTTTGCGTTTGCGCGAAATTTCTAAAAATGCGCCGCTTTTGCATTTGCGCTACAACTTTTTAAAAGGCGGCAAATCTTTCGCTCTCTATACAATAATTTGCGTTTGGCGCTCTATTTAAATAATTTGCGCTTATATATATATAACTATATATATATATATATATATATATCATATATATATTATATATATATATATATATATACTATATATATATATAATATATATATATATATATATATATATATATATATATTAGGATGTCCGAAATAGTGAAAAAGCGAATACCGAATATTCGGCTAAAAAGTATTCGGCGAATACCGAATATTCGGCCGATTAATCACTTCGTCTATTACCGAATATTTTATTCAAAGTTCGGTTATCGCATTTAGGTAACAAATAAAGAAACGTACCTGGTCAACAAAAAAGGTGAAATTTTTCTTTTGGAAAAAAAATTGGCGGACCTTTGTAGCAGATATATAGTAAATTCGAGGTGCTGATTTCCATATCTATTCTCGGATTTGATGTATACATCCCGTTTTCGTGCATCATGGATCCTATTTTATGCATATTCCCTAGGAATGACAAATTCATGTGCGCACTACATCACTGGTATAGACGTTACCTTCCGCACATATCTCTACAATAACAGCAAGTTTACTGCGGTCGATATTCGGGAAGCATGTGGGAACTTTAGTAAGTCTCACATTGTATGATGCCATGACCTGATGATGTTATCCATCCATCTGAAATACGTCGGATGGTCCGCTCATTGTTCACCGCCTGGGTGAACTGAATGATCTTGTAGCAGAGTTGTATTTGCCAGAAATTGTCCTGAGCTGTTGGCTTCAAGGTTGCATAAAAAATGACTACTGAACATGGCACGAATTAACATTTTTAATCTTAACAGGGCGGAGACTCTTCAGTCAGTGGTAACCTTGGTATTGCAGTGAAGTTGCAGGCTACTACTCGCTATGGGACTCCCAGCAAACGATGCAGGTGAGTGGCGAGTGTTTCTTGACACTTCCAAGAGCAGTTTAAAGTGTGTGTTGTTACACAACGGAACAAAGGTATGCTTCGGTTCCAGTAGGGTACTCGGTGCGGATGAGAGAGGAGTATGCAAAAATCAAGACAGTTTGGAGAGGCTACAATATCAGGTACATGGATGGTAAATATGCGTCGACCTCAAACTGGTAAACATTTTGTGGCTCGGTCAGCAAGCAGGTTTCACCAAATATCCCTGCTTCCTGTACTATTGGGACAGCCGGCAGCGAAGCGATCACTAACCAAAAGAGAATGGCCATCGAGGGAAACCTTGACGCCATATGACAGGAACATCGTACATGAACCACTTGACAGAGAGAAAACATCATCTTACCTTCACTGCACATTTAACTTGGTTTGATGAAAGACAATTTGTCACGGGCCCTGGACCATGCTGGTGAATGCTTCCGCTATAATGCTTCAACGTTTTCTGGTCTGAGTGACGAGAAGAAAAAGTCTGGGATATTTGAAGGCCCACAAATACGGACACTCCTTCGTGATGCTGCTTTTGCTACAACAATGACTGTGTTAAGGCAAGAGCCGTGGATGCTTTTTCAAATGTAGCACAGAATTTTCTGGGGAAAGGAAAGCCGAGCCCACTCATTGACAGGACTGCTAGACCAGTTTTCATTCTTTGGATGTAGAATGAGTAATAAAGTTGCACCACTTACATTCTCACCTAAGAAAATTCCGGATAACCTGGGCGATGTTAGTGATGAGCGCGGTGAACGCTTCCATCACAGATCTAAAGTTCATGGAAGGACGTTACCCGGGCAAGTGGGATATCAAATGATGGCCGACTATTGTTGAAGCTTGATGAGGGATATTCCAGATGCTATGCACAGTAGATCGTCTACGAAGAGAAAGTTACTACCATCGTAGGAATGTTTACATTAACTAACCCCATTCCTTCTATTACAATTCATTGTTGTCCAATATTACTCTTTATTCATAGTTGTATTATATGTTTAACATACATCTATCAAAGACATGTATCATATCATTGCGATTTGTTTCTCTCCCTTCATATATCCACTATATATATATATACTATATATATATATATATTAATATATATACTATATATATATATATATATATATATATATATAATATATTATATTATATATATATATATATAATTATATATATATAATTAACGGTATATATATTTATATTATTATTATATATTATATATACTATATATATACTATATATATATATATAATATATATTATATTATATATATATATATTATATATATATATTATATATTACTATATATTATATATATTATCATATATATATACGGATATATTTATAATACTAATAATATATATATTTTTGTTTTTATTATTTGTATCGTATATTTTTAAATATTTTTATTTATCTCATATATATATATATATATATATATATATATATATATGTATATATATATTATATATATAAATATATATATATATATATAATATATATTAATATATATATATATATACATATTTATATATATCCATAATTACATATATAGACAATTTATGGTAAAATCAATAAAATTTACAAATCTGTGTTACACGCACAATATCTCACAAATGCGATTGTGATATGCAAAAACGATTACATTTTTGGAATCAGCACACATAATCAATTGCGAAACCCGTCCAAGAAAAGGAATGTTTAAACCAGTGTTATATACAAGTAATAAAACAAGGTGAATAACTATTTCTTACACTATAGCAGAACATTCAACATATATTTAATAAATTAAATAAAAAATGGAAAAGTTTCGTAGTTAAGATATTTAAACTAAACTTATTTGAATAAGCTCTAAGGTTAAAAATGGCCAACATTAGCAGTTCTCCATTTTTCAGGGATAACCTATTTCTTGTGGCTTCCTAAATATCTTTTTCTCCTGTTCTTAAATATCTTCTTTCAACTTTGACGGTGGAGCTTAAAGGTATTTTATTGCTAGTTTTTTCAAATTCATAAAACTATTTCCAGTGTTTTTTTCCACCAATTGAAGGGAATATCATTGTCTTCACTGGTCAAAGTAGGCAAACTTATATATTTGTTTATTTCTTGATGTAATTCCGTATGTAGCCTTTTACTTTTATGTACAATAATCACGTCAGAAGAATGGGACTTTCTTTTTCACTCCTCACTTTCTTTTCTGTATGACGATTTTGGATGCACGCCACAATTTCTTTAAAACAATCCATTAAAGAAGTGAAAATGGAACCTTCAGCTTCACTTTCCCCGTGAGTCAGGAGCTAAATTTTTTCATGCAATTTCTTTCCATGCCTCAACGACCATATTTTTTACTGATTCATCCTGATTCATGTTGAAACAATTAGCTTCTGAATCGCAGATCTAAAGAAAGTAGCTACACACAAAAAAATTTTCACATAGAAACTTAGATAGTCTTTTTCTACTGATTTCTTAAGCTCTTCTTTAATTGCCTTATTTAAAAATAGATTTATTGCTAAAATGGAAGGGATCACTTGAGCGACTCGGTTACTTTACGTTTATGCTTGTTTTCATTGATGTTGTCAAATGGCTCAAGTAAATGGAATAATTTTCCAACTGAAAATCAGTCAACATTTTCTGATTTCATTCAGCAGCGTATATGGATAGGGGAACGTTTTGTTCAAACATTCTTTTAAGCATATCATAAGTTCTGTTCCAGCGTGTGAACGTCTTGATATTAATTTATGCTGTTTGACATTCAGCTGCATCTGTAAAGTTTTAAGCTTTGCAGCTGCCATTGCTGAATGATGAAAATGAGAGGATATGCTTCTGCAAGTAAATAAAATATTTTTAACAGACATAACATTGAATCGTGAATGCATAGTTGCAACATGTGATAAAACATGAATTGAATAGCCTTAGTACCAGATACTATTTTGGTCATTATCCCGTATACGTAAATGAGACTATATTTTTTGGAAAATTAAAAATGTCAAAGGGCCCTTAAGGATTAGATAATGACAAAGATTTTCGCCATATTGGTTTCAAAATTTGGCTATATTTTTATTTTTCTGGAAAAATAAGTTTCTAACATTTCAATTTTAAATTGAAATAACTTTCCCCTATGTTGACGTAATTAATTGTTTATAAAGCTCAAATTCCGGCCGAATAGTTCGGCAAAGCCGAATACCGAATATTCGGGATTTTGGCCGAATAGGCCGAATACCGGAATACTTACCGAATTTTCGGCACATCCTAATATATACTATATTATATATATATATATATATATATTATATATATTATATATATATATATATATATATATATATATATATATATAATAATATTTATATAATATCTATATATATAATATATATATATCATATTAATTATTATATAATAATATTAAAATAACAATAACAATAAAATCAATACTAATAATAATACTATAATAATAATATATAATATTATTATCATTATTATTATTATATTATTTATTATTATTATTATTATTATTATTTATTATTATATTAAGCCAATTTACTAAGTTTATTGGTTACTTGTGATTGGCGATTAAAACTTTTTGTGGCTTTTGTGTTAATTGGGGTAAAAACAGATATGAATAGTGCTTAAAAGGAAGAAGATTGCAAACGGTGAAAGTCGTTGAAGTGTAACTCTTGAAATTATTGAATGCAGTAAATCTTTACCACAGTACCTCCTCACTAGGAACCTGTTTCCGTGTGAATTCTAGGTCTGGGTGGACTTGTTTTATGTATAATACCCCATTAGCCATCTCAGCGGTCGTGGAGAGGTTGTTTAGTCAAGGCTCCGAGATTCTAAGAGCAAAGAGGGCAACCACTGGACATGCAATTTTGAAAATATTTATTTTATGAAGGGAATTGATCTATTCAGAATAGAAGAGGAGAGGCGAGGGAGGAACAAGAATCACATATAATTGAATAAGATTAAATTTTCTCATTTTTTGTATATATTTTGCATCTTTCACTTCCAATTTAAAAATAATTTGTCTTTAAAAACTTGCGCCTTATTTTTTCATATTTTTTTGGCGCTCCTAAATTTGGCTTTAAAACAAAAAAAATTTGCATACAAGTGCGCTTTGCGCTTGCGGACTAATTTTTTTTGAAGATTTTTCTCTTTTGCGCTTGCGGACTAACTTTTTCCACTTTGCGCTTTCATTTTTTCATAACCTAATTTTTTGAAAATTTTGGCGCTTTTGCGCTTGCCGCGGACTAAGTTTTTCCCCTTTGCGCTTTTGCGTTTGCGCTCCAAAGTTTAAAATTTGCGCGCTAGCCACCTCTGATATATTATACTATATATATATATTATATATATATATTATATATATATATATACTATATATATATATATATATATATATAATATTATAATATATATATATTATATATTATATTATATATATCTATATTATATATATATATATATATCATAATATATCATATGATATATTTTAAAGTACAAATAAAAAAAGTCATTGATAGAATACAAAGCTGGTGAAAAATCAAATTTAGAGCCCACCCTAAGCCTTAAATCTGCTGAAGAAAATGCATCAAAAGCTGAAAAAGTTAGTTGAATGTAGCTTCAATTTTTGCCAGACTAAAGAAACTTCCATTTTTAAGTATTCACATCTTTTTTTTGCCAAGCAGCTGATGTGTGTTAGTTACTATATCATTTTTAATAGTTAAATATTAAAATTTCATAAATGATTTGTATCTCATGTTGATATGCAGATTCTCGCACCTTGCAAACCGTAATGGTTTCGTTTCTCATTTCATAAGTACTAGAATTTTGTGGTTTAGGTTAGAAAAAGGATTTTTGATTGTAAATGGGTTTTATATTTGTAATTTTTGTTATTCGATTGCCGTTTTTTGATACATTATAATTTGTGTAACGTAAATTTTCGATAATTTATCTTTATTTTTATAAAAGTTAAAATTCGATATCCGTTTCTTCGTAATTTAACTTAACTGAATTATTTTTAGCCATCATAAACTTTGTTTCGGCATGCTAAAAAAAAGAGAAAAAGGAAAAAAAAGTCAATTATAATAAATACAACTATACAATAATGAAAATCTTTTTCACCTGAATCATTGTATTGAAACAAATCGGTGTCATACCTGAATGTTAGCTAATGGTAACCAAACGATAAAATACGTGGTCAGGTTTGTCAAGAAATTGCTAAAGGTTGATTGTATCTCATTTAAACCTGAAACTTTTATTTGATTCTTCATATGAAATCTATATTTCTTGTCAATATTTTCAATAAATAAGAAATTTTTATGGTAAAATCTTTTTCTGTTTAAGAATTAATGATACGGAATGTGCATCGAAAACTATTTTATTCTACAATATAAAGATTTTCATAAATTTATCTAAAAACTAGAATTGTTAAACATTAAACCTTTAATTAAACTAGGATCGTTTATGTATGATAAACGTCACGAATTAGTAAATATTAAGTATATACAAATTTCATAGTTTGATGAGACTCATCCAATGCGCAATTATTAAAGAAGTACTTCACTTCCAAACTTGCATAACACAGTTCGTCCTCATTTAGAGTTTAAACCAATATTCGTTTAATTAAACATTCTAATTGATTTTTCATAAAATACGGTCTTCTCTTAGCAATATCAAGCCATTCAGTAATTTTTGCTGATTTATGAACGGCGTATAAATGTAGAGGAAAAACACCCAACAAGAGTAACAACTTTCGAAGTTAGTATTAATTAATCCATTTAAACAATTGAAAATAAATATTTCGAAAAATAAATTTATCAACATTTAAAATATACAAAAAAAAAAAAAAAATTCAGTAGCTATTCTAGTATTGAAAATGTGGCAAAATCTGTACAAAAAGGAGGAGAGTACAAAGTATGTTAAGCAGTAAAAACTATGACTTTGGAACAGGAATAAGAGAGATTTATATTTTACATATATTGAAAGTGAAAATTAAAGGATCCAAAACTGGCCAAAAAAATACTGGCGCTGCAGCGTTGGTTAAAACTTATTTTTAACATTTGATGCAGTAGGCTCATTCTGGTTCTTTTATGAAGAACCAGAAAAGGGGGGGAGGCGTTCGGAAGAGAGAATACAGGGAAAGAGATTCTTAATTAATTTTATAAAGATTTATATGACTTTCCATCACCGTAATGAATCGTAGAATGGATTACTAATTTCATTCCAAATTATCTATTATATATCGCATTTAATTAAGCTGAAATACTAATAATAAATAATGGTACTGTAATAAACCTATTTTCATTCATCAAATTTTATTTTTATTATTATTATTATTATTATTATTCCATTAGTAATTATTTATAAGAAATTATGTGATTCAATATTTAATAAATAACCAGAAAAAAGTTGAAAATGAAACAGAATAAAAAATTTATATATCGTTGCCAAATAAGGACTACTATCAGGTAATTCAGTAGAATAAATTAAGTACTGACGCCATTATCAGTTTAATTGCTCGTTCTTTTAGGCAGTGATATGCGAGTTTATGCAGAATTTCATTAATACATTAAATTCATTCATTTTCAAGTACCCTTTGGCTTACATTAAAAAAATTTGTTTTATCGTTATATACTTGTATATATACGGTATATTTGTAAAGACATTTACACGTGCACACACACACACACACAATACTCTGCAATGGGGTATTGATTCTTGTTACGGTGTTGTACTCTTTGTGAATAACCTGGAACATAGCATAGTGACAAGAACCAATACTTTGGGGGGGGGGGGATTTCGTGCATCCCTCCAGCCCCAGCATTGTGCATTTGTCACATATGAGTCTTTTATTCTTTTTCTCTTCCCTCATTTTTCGAATTATTTATATCTTTCAATCCTCCTTCATCGCATTCTTTTTTTTTATTTTGCTTAAATCCCACCCATCAGTTCTTGTCCCTTTAAGTACTAGTAAGTATTTTCCCCTCTTTCAAAGAGGTCCTCCCTTTTTTTCCTCACAACCCCTTTGGGCTCCGTTCCCAGCACTAGTATGTACACTTATGCATTGGCATTTATCACATATGTGATCTTTCAGTCTTCATCCTTTTCCCTCATTTTTCATATATTTTTTTTTTCAATTCACTCCCTCCACCACACCCCTTGAGCTATCCGGTGCCTCTTCCCACATGGGTCTTCAGCCCGCCTCACACTTCTTCCCCGTGGATGAGGGTACAGGCTAAAAACCGGTCTTTTCGCTTGACTTTAACCGGGCCGCCAATTGTAGGGGACCCGAACGTTGCGCTAATCGGCGAGGAGGCTGTCCTGCACTTTGATGTACAATCTCCGGCCCTGACGTGGTTATGTAGGTTCCGTGCGGTACCCGAGGGTAAACCGACGTAGAGTTCCGGGAAGTTCTTCCGAGGCCACATCCACAGCCTACCCTACGTGGTGGGGTTCGGGAAGTTGTGTGGGTCTCTGGCCTGTGACCTGTTGTGGAGAGAAGGACTACCATTCCTTGTGAAATATACGCCCATCCTGCTATTTATTTTGTTTTATTGTTATAACTTCATTTATGGAGAAGAAGCCTGAGGTTTAATTTTAATGAAACTGGCCCTTGAAGAAAAAACGTTATTAAATCAAGGCGAGCACAACAGCAACAATTAACACCAGTCGGGCTCCCAGCCTGACTCACCTCGGTTCCTCCTACTTCTAGATCTGCAGGTGTTTCTGCTTTTATTCCTTCTACTCTCTGAGGGACCGAATTGGGGTGTCCGACAGTTGATAATTGTGCACACCTTGATTTAACAACGTATTATCTTTACAAGTCATTTTCATAGATGTTAAACCACAGACTTCGTCTCTATAGATGAGCAAATATAACAATAAAACAAATCAAACATAAAAGTAAATAACAGGATGGACCGGAAAAGCTTATATTTCATAAGAAAGGGTAGTCCTTCTCCCTACATGATGTCACAAACCAGAGACTCGCACAACTTCCTGGACCTCACTCTGTAGGGTAGGCTGTGAAAGTGGCCTCGGTAGAGCCTCCCGGAACTTCACGTCGGTTTACCCCCCTTACCCCTTGCGAATTTGCATGGAATCTACATAACTTCAAGTCAGAGCCTGAGATTATACACCAAAGTACAGGACAGCCTCCTTCGGCGGTTAGCTGGAAGGTTCGGGTTCCCTGCAATTGGCGGCCCGGTCATAGGTGAACAAAAACAGTT